>CABHPQ010001240.1:58074-79425 GCA_902168405.1 Peromyscus aztecus
AAGAAGAAGAAGAAGAAGAAGAAGAAGAAGAAGAAGAAGAAGAAGAAGAAGAAGAAGAAGAAGAAGAAGAAGAAGAAGACTGGGTCTGGTCTGGGGTTTTGAAATGCCAAAGCTCACCCTCTGTGGCACAACTCCTCCAACAAGGATACCCTTCCTAATCCTTCCAAAGAGTTCAGCTGGGGACAAAGCATGCAAATACGTGGGTCCATGGTGTGTATAGGGACATTCTTATTCAGACCACTGCACAGCCATCCTAGTATTTGACAACTGGGACAGGAGGATCTCAACTTTGAGGCTATTCTGAGCTATATTATAAGACCTTGTCTCAAAAGCAAAGAAAACAGCAAAGCAAAACAAATCGAGAGAGTAATATTACTAGGACATTATTGACTAATCTATTATTCAGATACCATGCTTCTCCCTTATGTCATTTTAATTTCTAGGATCTGATTCAAGCTTCTGTTTTGCATTTGGAGTGCCACTGCATCAAGCTGAAGTGTTTAGAGAACGTGATTGTTATTGAGATTTCTAGCTATGGAAGACATGCTTCATATTGTTACCATTTTTCCAATTTTGTGAATTTCTCAAGGGATTGTGTTATCTTGTCTAACTTTCTTCTATTTTCTTCAGTAAGGGATGTATGTATTCTACGATAGTTTTACTTATAAAATTATGCCCTTAGGCCAGCAAGATGGTTCAGTGTATAAAGGCACTTGTTACCAAACTTGATGACCTAAGTTTGATCTCCCAGGACTAACACGGTGGAAATTGTCTTCTGACCTCTCTGTGGGCACCACATACATGCACACACTAAATAAATAAACGTAGTTAAAATGAAGAAAGCATGCTTTCCTAAAAAACCATCTTTATAATATACTATATGACTATCTAATTTTATGCCCCAAAGTTTGATGCAAATGATTTTCATTAAAATGAAGCTAGCAGAAAATGGAAAAAAAAAATAAGTGTTTTAGATTTCACATTCCTATCTGCCAGAGCCAATGCAAAGGCATTCAACTTATGGTACTGTAAGCCACACCAAGGTGCTTTCCTATCAACATTCAAATAACGGTTTATTTAAAATAATGAGTTTCTAGACAAAAAATAGTGGATTTTTAATGTAAGTACCTCCGTCTGGATGTAAGCACACTGTTGAGGGAAGACCACCTGGACATTTGCATCTAAGAGACTATAGCTCTCCTTGGGTAACAGGATATTCTCCAAGATAAGTTTCTTGTGAAAAATAGTTTTACTTATTTATTTTATGTATATGGTTGTTTTGTCTGCATGTATATATGTGTATCACAAGCATGGCTGGTACCCACAAAAGCCAGAAGAGGACATCAGATCCAATGGAACGGGAGATTCAGGCAGTTGTGAGCTGCCATGTAGGTGCTGGGAATCAAACCTGAATTCTCTGGAAAAGCAGCAAGTGCTTCTAACTACGGAGTCATCTCTCCAGCACTCTAAGTTCTTTTGTGGCTTTGTGACCTGTGGTGGGCTTGTGGTGAAATACAGTCTAAAGCAACAGTTTACAAGGTTTAGCTTTGTGAAAGGAACCTGCTTTACTAACCATGGATTCAGACAAATGTGAACATTTGTTGAATATTTGAAATAGCATACATTTCCAAACTTTTTTGTTCCTTAGTTTTTCATCTCTTATATAGGCACCTGTTAGCAGGGAGCAAGTATCAAAATGTATGAGCAGAGCATGATTAGTTAAACATGCCTAGGAAAGTGGTATCTGTTATCACTATGCAGTGTTTTATAGAGTGAAATGTTTTAGAGCTTTATAATGTATACATTCATTTTTTTATTTCTTGAAATTAAAATATAATTGCATCATTTCTCTGCTTCCCTTTCCTCATTCCAGCCTTTCCTGTGCACCCCCTTGCTTTCTCTCCAATGCATGGCATTCTATTTTTTAATTGTTGTCTCTCTTTCTCTCTCCTAAATATGTAAATACAACTTGTTCAGTTCCCATAATATTTTAACAGAAAAATATTCTTTCATATAACATTCTGATCATGGTTTCTCCTCCCCCAACTCCTCCTAAATCCTCCCCAGATCCTTACCTTCAACTCCATGCTCATTTTCTCTTTCTTTAGAAAACAAAAGGTAAGCAACAACAAACCCAAAGAAATCAGAATTTAAAAAAAAAGGAGCACACACCCACACCCACCCACACACCACGAAACCACAAAACTGAAGACCATAATATACAAGTAAAATACCAGTATTGCAAAAAGTCCTCTAACAAACAGTATGAGACAAAAAGTCTACAGAAATACCATTGAGTTCACTGTGTGTTTGTCTTCCAGTGCTGGGCATGGGGCCCACCCTTGAGTGTGGTTAATATACAGTGAGATGTCACTGGAGAAGAGTAGTTTTCCCTTTGCAAGCAGATGTCACTTAGAGATGGCTTCTTGGTTAGGGATGATAGCACACTGTTCTGTGTAGCTAAAGTTTTCCTGCCTGGCCCACGGTCAGGATAAATCTCTTTCACCTGCCAGTCCCACAGCTGCTCAGACCCAACCAAGTAAACATAGAGACTTATATTGCTTACAAACTGTATGGCCGTGGCAGGCTTCTTGCTAACTGTTCTTATATCTTAAATTAATCCATTTCTATAAATCTATACCTTGCTCGTGGCTTACCAGCATCTTCACATGCTGCTTGTCATGGCGGTGGCTGGCAGTCTCTCTGACTCAGCCTTCCACTTCCCAGAATTCTCTCCTCCTTGTCCCACCTATACTTCCTCCTGCCTGGCTACTGGCCAATCAGTGTTTTATTCATTAACCAATCAGAGCAACACATTTGACATACAGAACATCCCACAGCAGTTCTGATCTTTTTTTTAATTTTTGAAATTGGAAACACATTTTTGTTCAATGTTATTTTTATGGTTCCCCTTCCCCCAACTCCTCCCTGATCCTCCCCAACATTCCATCCACCCAAATCCACATCCTTTCTTTTAACTATAACCTTTACGGTTGGGAATGCTATGGATTTTGATTCAACAAGTTCCATTGTAAAGCAAGGCTTATTCTACTAAGGATCACATCTCTCTTAAACGTCTCTTCTAGACACCGCCACTCTGCCGTCTGCAGCTCCTGCGTGTCAGCCCTGGGAGAAACCGCAGAACTCTAAATGCGTCTGTAAAATGCCCTATGAGTGTGGGTAAGCTCTGTCTTTGTCACTCCCTCTTCGGTTTGATTTTATCCGGGGTAAATGGGGTGGCTTCGTACAGGTTATTGAATGAAGGTACAGCTTATGAATAGCTAAGGGTCTTTGCATTGTAATCTGTCCCATCGCTGCCCATTACAGGCTGGCAGCCATGATGTCCAGCAGGATTCTAATCTGGAGGGGCAAGACACTGAAGGACTGCTCTTGAGCACTGCTTGTTCTATATATGACGTGAAGCAAAATGACAGCACTGTCACCCGAGGATTTAGGGCTTTCTAGGATTAGGCTGAAATTCCTGTGGGACATAAACTTAAAAAAAGCAGTACCATTAGATAATAGAGCAGCTGCTTTTCTGATGCTAGAAGCTGCCTTTCTAGATCTGCAGTCTAAGACTGCCACCAATTTCTGGCCACTGCTTTTAGGAGGATTTGAGACGTGGCTCCTGGATGCCTGTGTCAGGATCCTAGCAAGATGCAGGTTGTACCATTAGGTGAGGAATAGGAGAGGTTTATCAGCAAGCCTACAAAAATGTAGGCAGACTAAAGCAAACTATACTATTGTGTGTGTGTATATCCACACCAAGGCCTGAAGGAGGGAAAAAGACATTTAGAAACATGAAGACATAGAGGGCTATGACGGGGCAGCTTCTAAGAAGAAACAGACTCCGTTTAGGGATTTGAGAGGCACCACAGCTATAGTCTCCAGAGTTATAAACATTTCCCTACTCTTTCTTCTATGCTTAAAACCGCCCCACCAGTGCTCTCCAATGACAGAACCCACTCACAGCTAGAGGATAAGGATGCTCTGACATGGTCTTTCCATACCAGACTCCCAAGAAGATGAGCAGAAATGGAGAGGGGTCTGGGAGGACATAGGAGACATTCAGTCTCTAGACTATTTTCATTTTTAGGATTAAGGACTTCAGTTGGTTCATCTTTAGGAATCAACATGGCAATTTACTGAATACTTTGTTCTTGCCATGCTCATCACAACCCATATCCACTTCTTGAATTAATAGTAGATGATAATGATAACATATCATGACTTTTAGTATGCAGAAAATTAGTGAAGAGTACAAATTAAAATTGTGACCAGTCCAGATACATTCTTATTCTAGTGTCCTAACTCTGTTATTACTGTCTTAGAGTCATTATTTATTTGAATCAATATTTTCTCTTTCTAACTCCTCCCCCAGTTCATCCTCATTCTGTTATTTGTAGTCATGGCATGACTCTTAGTATAATTTCACAGTATTGGATGCCAATATCAACATCACATTATAAAATTTCTGCTTTTTAAACTACTCTAAGTAGTTATATTAAATTTTAAATAAACAGAGAAAAAGATTTGTGCAAAATAAAGAAGTTTTTTTTTTCCTACATAAGCCACTTCAGATGAATTTAGCTTTAGATCAAAGAGAAAAAAAATAAAGCTAAACAAAATAGGTGAATGTAAAATCTTTCTGATTATTATATAAAAACATGCTTTGTTGTGTAAGACTTTTTATCTACAACAGTACTTTTCATATCCATCAGTATTCAGAAATGGAATTTTTCATGGGAGGAGTATGGGAGTTGGGGAGGAGTTTGAGACAGATCTTGTGTGTCCAGGCTAGCCTCGAATTCATTGTGTGGCTGAGACTGGCCTTGAACATCTCATCCTCCTGCTTCCATCTCTAAAATTCTGAGATTATGTATGCCACAATGCCCAGTTTAGGGAATCTTCCTTTTAAAACAATGTTTCTAAATAGCTATGTTATATCATGTCTTAGTTAGGGTTTCTGTTACTGTGAAGAGATACCATGACCACAGCAACTCTAATAAAGGAAAAACATTTAAATGGACTGGCTTACATTTTCAGAGGTTTAGTCCATTATTATCACAGTGAGACATGGTGGCATGCAGGCAGACATGGTGCTGGAGAAGGAGCTGAGAGTCCTACATCTTGCTTGCAGGAAATGGTCTGTCTCATTGGGTGTGACTTGAGCATATATGAGACCTCAAAGTCCACCTCCATGGTGACATGCCTCCTCCAATAAAGCCATACCTACTTCAACAAGGCCACATCCCCCCCAATAGCACAATTCGCTTTGGGAGCCATTTTCTTTCAAACCATCACATATCATTTTAGCATCAGAAGGTAGGAAAAAAAAACCCAGTAAGATGTTCAATGGAAATATTTCTAAATCTTTTGTAAGCACAGTCAATTTTATTGGCTGGGGTGGGGGGTATCATGCCACAGCTCAAGAGGGGAAGTCAGAGGACAACTTGCTGGATTTGGCTCTCTTTTTTCCATATGTTGGTTCTGGAGAGCAAACTCACATCCTTAGATTTGGTGGCAAGTGCCTTTATTCAATGATCTATCTCACTGGCTACACACATACTTTAAAAAAATCACATTGCAGGAGTTGGAGGGATGACTCAGTGGTTAAGAGCACTTACTGCTCTTCCAGAGGACCTGAATCTGGTTCCCAGATCCCACCTCAGGCAACTTAAAACTGTCTGTAACTCCAGCTCCTGAGGATCTCACTCCTCTGGCTTTTGCAGGCACCTGCACTCATGTGTGCACAGCCACATTCATGCAGACATATATGTAATTAAAATAATAAAAACAAACCTTAAAAACGGCATTGAGAAATAGTTTCATCTTCCCTTGTTTACTTATGGGTTTTAGTGAACAGTGCTGAATTACAGACTCAGAGGACTGCCTAGCTGGGGGGGGGGGGGGCGGTCAGTGGTTTCCCATGATCTCTTGGGGGTGTTCGGTCTTTGCTGATTTTCTGTTTCCTTTGGTATCAGTCCATCTGCAGTTGCTGGCAGACCTCACCTTCTCATTCAATTTGTTGCATCTGGTCTGTCCTAGATGAAGATAAGCCAGCACCAGGCATCTGGGCATATAAAAACTGTGAGCTCATAAAGAACAAATACAGTTTTGGTGGTTGTTGTTGGGTTGGTTACGTTGTCGAGTCATGAGCACAAGGTCTTACTTATCTTCCTTGGCTCTGAAGAAAACACATCTTGCAAATAATGTCGTTAAAATGCTCTCTCCAGATCCTCCTTGGATGTATGTGCTCGAGATGAGAGAAGCAAAAGGATCCTGTCTCTGACCATCTGCAAGATGCATGTTCTCCACTGTCAGGGACGAAATTACACTCTGGTTGGCAAGGACAGCTGTACCCCACCAGCCTCAGCTGAGAAAGCTTGTGGTGCATGTCCACCCTGGAGCAAATGTGATGGTAAGGAACCTTCCGTGTTTTAACTGTGAGAATGCCAAGCCAACGGTGCCACAAGAGTTTAAACAACGTAGTTTCTAGTTTATCAGCATATACCTCAAACTGCCAAGTAGATTAGATTAGTTTGACAGTAAACTGCTTCTTAAGTTCCCTCCCTGGAGAGGGGTTTGGATGAGGTAGGTGAGAGGACAAAAATCCATTCCTGGTCATCTAAGTGTTTTTCCAAACCCCACTAATTCTCACTCAGTCTTCATGGTATGCAGGCACGCTTACGAGCAAAACACCCACGCACATGAAATAAAAATTTAAAAAAAATTAAAGGAAAAAGAGGGCTTACATAAAAATACCTTCTAAAAATCGAATCGTTATAGTACGCCCTTCCAAAGAAGTATCACGGGGCTGATTAGATGGCTCAGTGAGAAGAGGTGCTTGTGGTCAAGCCTGGCATCCTGAGTTCTGTCCCTGGAATCCACATGCTGAACGGAGAGAAATGACCTCCCACCAGTTTTTCTCTGACTTCCATATGTACATCATTGTGTGTGAACACACACACACACATACACACACACACACACACACACACACACACACACACACACACGCACACACAAATAATGGAACAAAGTAAAGGTGAAGATTTGAGCCAGGTATTTCTCTGAGACTAAAGACACCCTCTCTTTGTTATAAGGGAATTTAAAAGCGTTAGCGAGGCATTAAAAAATATCAGTGCCAAACTGACGTTTCTCAAAATAATTAGAAGGCCCTGAAGAGATTAGACAAAGGAGCTGCTTTCCCAGATTGTGGTTCATTATCAGCTAGGATATAGCTGAACAGAACTTAGCAACGATCTTCACACCACTCACGCTTTGGGGAATATCTTGAAGGGGGAGGGGTTGGGTTGCAGGAACCAAGCTTCTGTCCAGGGTTTCTGTACTTGTAGATGTGGAAACTGAACTATGTGGTATTTACATCTGCAAGCTCCTTGATTCTCTGTCCCGTGTACCTCATGGGGACCTTGCCCTCAGTCCTTCATAAGCCGCAGCAGGATGATATATGTAACTCTTGCCCCATCTGGCTCATGTCTGCTTTATTGTTCTCTGGTTGAACCCCTTACTCTCCCCCTGGAGGACCTGGGTGATGGATTTCCCACCAAGTTACTTCTCATGTTTTCTCCTTGTTTCTGACTAGTTTTTATAGGACAAGTGGCCTCTTCTGAATGCTACACTTTCTCTTTCAAAGAACTTTCTATACTTTTCCTTCTGTGTCTCCGAGCTTTGATTCTCCACTCTCTGCTGAAACCTTCTGATTTGGTCTGGGAAACAAAGAATTATCCTTGATTTCTGGCTTACAAGGATGGCAGCCTGCATGAAGAAAGAGATGGAGAGCTCTTGACTTGGATAGACCTGCCTCATATGTGTCCAGCCAGTAGAGAGCCTGGCACCAGTTTCAAAGCCCATTTGTTCCGAGTGAAAGAAAATAGCCCTGTTTCCTGGTCTTACTGTTCTTCCAGCAGATAGTTTATTGTATCACTCAAGGCAGGAACTCTCTAATCACCATGCCATTATTTTGTAGGTGATGTGCTGTGAGTCTCCCACCTACACAATGCACCATTAAGTCTCTCCCACTTGTTCTTTCCAGCTCAGAACAGCAAATGTGTCTGCAAAGAAGCATCAGAGTGCCAGAAAACAGAGTACAGCATCTGTGTGAGCGTGAATGGCAAGGAGGAAACGATGTCTGAGTGTGAGGCAGGTGTCTTAAGATGCAGAGGACAGAGCATCTTCATCACAGCCATAAAGCCCTGTGCCGAAGAAGCCCAGTAGGACCCAGGAGGCCCTGGTCCTCTTCATCAGAATCTAGTGAGCAAGGGATGCTAAGTTAAAACATCTGTAACTGGTACTTAGATACTTTCCCAACATGAAGGCACCATCTTTTCTCCTTCCCCTCCAGCATATAATCTACATATTTCCCTTCTGTGTCCAACCACTTGTGCAAACAAACCCTTTGTTTTCCCAAACCTTAGTCCAGACTTTTTTTTCCTTTATAAGTGACAGTGTGAAGAACACTCATGAACCATGGCATGAGCTATTTGTGAGTTTTTTGAAAATCGTGTTGGGCTTTGATTTTTTTTTGTCTGTAAAATTACAGGATGGGATTAGAGACGCTTGTGTTCCCCATTCATCCCTGTGATTCTGTTAAGTATGATTGACCCAGTCCATGGGCCAGCGTGCCTCCTATGGGTTGATTAGGAAAACAGAAAGAACATAATTTCCTGATTAGCTAGGCTGACTTTTCCTCAGTGAAATCAAACACGTACACACGCATACATTGGAAAAAACAGACAGGTGCAATTATTTCCATCCTGAGTGCTTTGCCCCAGAAAGTCAAACCCACATGTGGGATCCTTATTCTTGTTAGAAGATTGAACCACTTAAATGTCAGAGCAGAATTCATCATGCAATGGTCACAGGGCACCGTCTGCCTTCTTGTCTGAGGACAAATATGATTCAGTCTCTTGGGAGGTTTTCTTCAGTATGTGTCAATTACAAGCACTGAAATCACTCTGTTTTTGAAAGAAGCATCAGTTTATGCTGGAGCCATTGAGTGATGCATATTTGAGAATAATCTTCCCTAATGTGGTTACTCTCCTAGATTTTTCCAGAAGTACACAACTTGAAACATTGGCATTTGTTTTATTTCTTATTTATCTTTCATAAAAAATATACAAGAAAATGCAGCTGTGGAAGGTGAAGTGTGTGGGCTTAAGTAGAATTTAAAATATGCGCAAACACTATGTATTTTTTTGAGGCTGATATATTTCAAACAAACTTTAAGTTGCTAAGAGTTAGAAAACTTATCCAAGATACTGTTCTTTAGATTCTTCGAAGTGTATAATGCTTGATATGACTGATTCAGATTTAGCTTTTTATACTAGAATTTCCTTTGAGGGTTGCTGCAGATGTTAATATATGGGAGATACAGGGAGGTGGGTTTCATTTATTGAAAACAATCACATGTAAACATATTAACCATACTGGTTAGAGGATGCCATGGATTTGATTTTCTACGCTGGGTATGGGGATAGATTTGAAAATATCAGGGTTGACTTTTGACACTGTTCAAAGAAGAACTAGATAAGGAATCACTTAGGAGGATTGATCTCAACATTCTCCAGTCTTTCCCTTATTTACTTGTCTAGTCTGGAATTAAATTTCAGCTACTTAGGAGCACTTCCAATGTGAAAATCCAAATTCTCAAATGCTTTAAAACTTGAAACCTACTGATGACCCTAATGGAAATTTTCCACAGGTGGAGAATTCCACCTCTGATCTCATAGTGACAGGTCACAATCAAAGTGCTAAACATGTTGTCTAAAAATGACCTCCAGGTTATGTGAAATATAAATGAATTTTGTCTTTAGATTCGGATCCTAGTCTCCTAATTATCTCACCAAGTACATGCAAATATTCTAATATCCAAATATATCTGAAATTGCAAACTCTCCTGGTGAAAACCTTTTGGATGAGCACATTTAATGGCTAAGGTATCCGGGAAAGAGGTTTCAACAGCATTCCTGGAGGAGACACAGAGGACTGATGAATCACTGTGAAGAATGGAAGGAGGGAAGGTGGCTGTTGATAGGTATTTTGAGATACTCTATTTTGTATCCCCCTCCTGCCCACCCCCCACCACCTTGAACATTTTTATGCCTATTGACCTTTCCTCAAGTCAGGCAGGGACATTCACAGTTACCTACAAAGAAGAATAAGAATCGTTGTAACAGGTCTTTAAGAAGAAAGTTATTTTTGATAATGACTCATTGAAGATGTTTTGAAAATTTAAAAATAAGCTCTGTCAGCAGAAGTCTGTGAGGAAAGTGAGAAGGAACTGTTTGTGTCATAAATAAATAAAAGTCAAAAGGAATGAATCTTTCCTGTCTGATTTTCTCTGTCTCAGACCAAGGGAGGATTACCTGATTGAGGGCAAGATGTGGCCTAAAAGGCTGAAAGCAGTGTTGAAATTAAGGTTCTTTGGACCTGGGGAGGCGGAAATGGGTCCTTTACTCTCACTGCTTTTAGAAAGCTACATAGAATCCCTGAGCTCCATCTGGGGCCTGGCTGTGGGTCTCTGCATCCGCTTCCATCAGTCATTGGATGAGAGTTCTACCATGACAGTTAGGGTGTTTGGCCATCTGATCACCAGAGTAGGTCAGTTCGGGCTTTCTCTCAACCATTGCCAGTAGTCTATTGTGGAGGTATCTTTGTGGATTTCTGGGGACCTCTCTAGCACTTTGCTTCTTCCTATTCCCATGGGGTCTTCATTTATCATGGTCTCTTTTTCCTTGTTCCCCTTCTCTGTTCTTGATCCAGCTGGGATCTCCCGTTCTCCTAAGCTCACTTTCCCTCGACGCTTGCCCTTCATTACCATCCCTCACATCCAGTTTGCTTATGTAGCTCTCATCCATTTCTCTGTCGTTGGACGATCCCTGTGTCTTTCTCAGGGTCCTCTTTACTAGGTAGCCTCCCTGGAGTTGTGAGTAGCAGTCTAGTCATCCTTTGTTTTACATCTAGTATCCACCTATGAGTGAGATTATATGAGCGAGAGTTGTTGAGACCATGATTGGAAAAAGTACAGGGACAGCTAGCCAAACTAGTGGAAACACATGAACTATGAACCAATGGCTGAGGAGCCCCCATGGAACTGGACCAGGCCCTCTGGATAAGTGAGACAGTTGATTCGCTTGAACTGTTTGGGAGGCCCCCAGGCAGTGGGACCTGTCCTTAGTGCATGAGCTGGCTTTTTGGAGCCTGGGGCCTATGCTGGGACATTTTGCTCGGCCTGGGTGAAGGGAGGAGGGGACTGGACCTGCCTCTACTGAATCTACCAGGCTGAGCTGAATCCTCAGGGGAGTCCTTGCCCTGGATGAGATAGGAATGGGGTGGTGGACTGGGGGGAGTGTGGGGGGGTGGGAGGAGGGAGGACAGGGGAATCTGTGGCTGATATGTAAAATTAAATTAAATTATAAAATAAAAAAAGAAAACTACATAGGAAACAGATCTTCACCCACCATTTAAATAGACTTTGCAAGTTACTGACAGGCAGCCTTGGATTTTGGGGCAGCATTCCTGTGATCTCATACAGTTCCTATTAACTGATCAACAGAAGTGCTGTTCATCAGTGCCCTGGGTTTTCACAACTCCATCTAAACTGCTCCACATGTAACTTCGCCATGCCCCAGCTCTCCAAGATTCTTGTCATTACCTTGAATCTGAGCATGGATAGGCACATGGGGTCTGGTAGGGGTATAGAGTGGTAAGTGAGATTGTCTGGTGAATAACTCCTGCAATGCTGGGTTGTCTAGCAACTACTCAGATAACTTATTAAGGGCTCTCCCCACAGCCACCTAACTGATAGCTGATCTCAACTGCACATCAGATGTGCACTTACCAAATTGTGTAGAATATGCTCGGAGTTGTAGCTACTGGGCAGCTGCTTTCCCCAGTCTTCCCTGAAATGGCGTTAGATGTGTCTGCACATAAACCATGGCTACTTTTCCCATCAGGTTTCGATGTTTGTATCCTTGTGGCTTGAGTTTTCCTGCCTGGCCCACGGTCAGGATAAATCTCTTTCACCTGCCAGTCCCACAGCCGCTCAGACCCAACCAAGTAAACACAGACACTTATATTGCTTACAAACTGTATGGCCGTGGCAGGCTTCTTGCTAACTGTCCTTATAGCTTAAATTAATCCATTTCCATAAATCTGTACCTTGCCACATGGCTCGTGGCTTACCGGCATCTTCACATGCTGCTTGTCCTGGTGGTGGCTGTCAGAGACTCCCTCCGCCTTCCTGTTCTTTTTATTCTCTCTGTTAGTCCCGCCTATACTTCCTGCCTAGCCACTGGCCAATCAGTGTTTTATTAGCAACACATTTGCCATACAGAACATCCCACAGCATATCCTACTGCTTCTCATTCTATACTTTTTTTCTGCTTCAACCCAGTGTCCTTCCACTCACACAATCAGCCTTCTGTATTAGTCATCTTCCCATTATTATAAGAAAATACTTGAGACAGCCAATTTATTAGAAAAAGACCGATTATGGTTGTGGAGGTTCCAGTCCCAAATTGACGGACTCCACAGATTTGAGCTTCAGGTGAAGGTGTCACATCACTGTAGGAGCCAGCGGGAGAGCAAAACCACTCACTCCAGGAGCCAAGAAGCAAAAGGGAAAGAGGGAGAGAGAAAACCCATTTCCCTTTGAAGATATGTCTTCAGTGGATCTTCCACCGGGCTCCCATCACCAAGAGCACTACTTTGTGGAAATAGCCAAACTACCACACCCACCTTAGGCATCTATATTATTTGTGAGGGCAGCGTCATAGCTAGCAGATGGCATGATAAACTTGAAGCTGAGATAAAACACCAACCTCTGGATGAATGATGAAGTGGGTGATTCAGACGTGTTCACTGTTCATTCCCTTTTGAAATAGGAGTAGATAGGCAAGAAGAAAAAAAGGGGAGAAGAAGGTGAAAAAGGAAGGGAGAGAGGAGGGGAAAGAAAAGGAGAAGAGGAAGGGAGGGAGGGAAAAGGGAGAGAGAGAGAGAGAGATAGAGAGAGATAGATAGATAGATAGAGAGAGAGAGAGAGAGAGAGAGCCATTTTAAGAACAGGATTATCCCTATCTCCTCCCAGTCCATAGAGACTTTCCTCATGATGGGCTGGTTAAGGGAATTTGATACTCCCATTGGAAACAGAATGGCCTGTATTTCTCTCAGCATTCTAAGCCAGAAAGCAACTTCAGTAGGAGGCAATTTCAGTTAATACCGAGAAACCAGAGATGTTTATGCCTGCCTTTCAATTACCCCGGTCTTTCAGGCAGTTTGCACATTTAGGAACATGAAAGCTGATGGCATGATAGGGGTCCCTGCTGTGACAACCGCAGACCGACAATTTGTCTTTTTATTTATTCCCGTCAGGCTCGGAAGGCAATGCTCCAGATTTATACTCAAAACATCAGTTCCACTGAAATATGTTTCTTTAGCCTAGGGTTGAGGATGCTGAATAGAGAGGCTGCCATTGTTCCTGAGTAGGTGGGCTGGAAGTGAAAGCGTGGACAGGAGACGACAGGAGATTCTATTCATAGGTGGAGGAGAGTCCTCTGCTTTACTCTGTCATCACTGCGAATGCCATGTTTCTTGGTGACAGGACACTTGTGACATCATACTAGGGGAAGGGCGGTAGACACATGACAGGTCATGATTATCAAGAGTGAGGAGAATTGCCTGGAAAAATATACGTAGTGTAACAAGTCAGTTAGGGGAGCTTGGGAGAGAGAGAAGGCAAGGACATTTCTGTCATAGTGGAATAGAATTTTGCCATGGCAGAAAAATTTGGTCTGAGAGTCTCAAGAGAAAGTGACTGATACAGAAGGCTGAGGACTCATTTTGTTATACCAAGTACAACCAAAGCACCTGGAGACAATATTTACTAGGCCGCCATGGCTGAGACCACCGAACAGAGCTCTGTGTCTTCTTTAAATGGACGACATAAGAGCAACGCCTGTCGGGAGTGATAGAAAAGCACGTTCAGACTCACTAACCTGACCTGACTTTTGTGGCCGTAGACGTTCAATAGCTTGGACAGGATGATAACGAGCCTTCCAGAGCATCCCAAAGTCCTCAGTAGCTTAATGGATGTGGTTTACAGATCCATGAAAGCAACAGAGAAACACACCTTTGAGGAGATGTAGGCCTCCCTCCCCTCTACCTGGTTAAGGAATTTCCAGGGCTGAGCATACTGAATGAATGTGTTCAATGAAACATCCACTTGGCAAAACGGTCCCGGTTTCAATAGCTAGTTAGCAGAAGGCCTTGCGTGTCTCATCTGAAATTGGCTCTCATGCTTCCCATTCTGTTTCATGATATTGCTGCCCCCTAGATGAGTAGGGGTGACTTCTTGTTGTGGGGCTTTTATTCTGAAGCATAGGTTGAAGTGAGTGTCTTTTCTTTTCTGCTATGAAGAGCATTTCACTCCTAATTTTCCTCTCCCTCTTTTTTTTCCTGCTTCTTTTCCTTTTCCTTTTTTTTTTTCTCCCCAAGACAGGGTTTCTCTGTGTAGCTTTGGCTGTTCTGGAACTTGCTTTGTAGACCAGGCTGGCCTTGAACTCACAGAGATCCATCTGCCTCTGCCTCTCGAGTGCTGAGATTACAGTATGTGCTGCCACTGCCCTGCCTTCTGGTTTTCTGTTTTTGTTTTTTGAGGCAGAGTCTCATTATGTAGCTCAGGCTGACCCTCAACTTGCTATGTAAGCCAGGCTAGGCTCCAGCTGGCAGTTTCTTCTGCTTTGCCTCACCTCCTGAGGGCTTCTTCTTCTCTACCTTGGAATATAGGTTGGGGATTTCCTTTCCTGTCTCTAAAGATGGTGGTTGCTGAAGGATAAAGAAAGACTTCTGTTGTACATTGTGGCAGTTGAAGGAGGTTTAAAGAGGAAGCAGAGACGTTTCTGAGAGTTAGACAACGCTGACAAACAGACCGAGGTCCCGAAGAAGAAGTTTTTCTTGGGATGATGATTTATCAACAAATGATGATCACGCTTTAAATCCTAGAGGCATCTAAAGTGGAAAATTCCTCTGCTAGACAGGAAATGATAATCCAGAAGTGAATATTCTTCCTTGTTTTCAGAGAAAAGGGAGATTCAGTCAGTGCTAGCTGTGATAACAAAACATCTCGGACTAAGTGGCTTATATGAGGGCTGCTTAAAGGTTTTTCAATTTCTAAATCCCTTTTACTCAACCATACATTGTATTTTACATAAAATAAGCAAGCATACCAATCAAACGTATTTGCTGGTGATAAATCACAAAGATATTTATTTTAGAATAAGGTTTGGGCATACATACAGTTTTCCCACTTGTTAAAGATGGAAGTGGAAGGATAGGAAGACAGCTAGGTAAAGCACTTGTGAAAGCGTGGGGACCAGAGCTCCATCTCCAGGACCCACGTAAAAAGTGTGGCATGGTGATGTGCACTTGGAATCCGAGTGGAGGAAAAGCGAAGGCAGGCATATTGGGAAAACAAAGACATGCAGATCCCTGAGGTTCATGGGTCAGCAAGTCCGGCATGGTTGATGAGTCCTGGGTCTCAGTGAGAGAACCTGTACTGCCCCCATCCCCCCAGCCCAAAAGCAGTTCTGAGGAACAACACCCAAGACTGACCTCTGACCTCTACAGGTGCATGTATGTGTATGCACTCCCTGGAAAAAGGTAAATTTTCACACTAGCATGATGGATGTGTATTTTTATTTTTTTATATAGAGAACGAATATTGGCTGATTTAATACTGCAGGATACAGGGCATCTTCAACACTTTTCAAAGTTACTTAATGTTTTGATTTTATAAAGGTCAACCTGAGGATGTTGCCTCACATAAATATGTAGTAAAAAATGGGAGAAGTATGTTTACTATTTCAAAAATTGTTTGAAATTTTGTCTTAATCTTGAATCCAACCTTATTAATGATTTTCAAAAAATAAAATTCAAGTCCACAACTCAAACAGCAATTTGAAAAATTGAATGTTCTAACTCAATTTAATCTGAAGATGCACTAATTTGATACACGCTGCCTAATGACGACAGTAGGGAAATAATGCAAGTGTTGTTTTATGTAATTAAACCATTATGTTATTATAAGAGCAGAAACTATGTATGCATGATAAAAACAATACAATATTTTGTAAATATTAAAACATAAAAACAATACAATGTTTTGAAATGGATGTTCAGACCCGAGAGCTTCCAGGAACACCCTAGATTCATTACATTGATTTGTTTGAATTGATTTTTGGTCATTATGCATTTTAATGTGGTCAAATTTTTCATGACTGCTGCATTTATTTACCTAAGTCCAAATGGAGTTGTGACCACAGTTAAGATTCTGTGGATTCAACAACCAACAATCATTTCTCACTGTTAAGAGGCTAGAAAAAGCAAGATTGAGAAGATCTGGTGTCGGTTGAAGACTACTTCCTACTTTGCACATGGCTTCTTCCTTCTTACGGCATCCTTACACGGAGAAAGAGAGCTCGATATCTTCTTTTTATACAGACACTAATCCCATTACAAGGGTCCACTCTCATGACTTTATCTAAACATAATATACTGTTTCATTTCAGTCACCAGGTCTTAGCTTAGATATTAGGTTCTACTGAAGAGGACATAAGGTGCTATACCAATGAGAGGTGACATTTATTACTGCCCTCTTCCACTACCCAGTCTGTATCCTTTGTCATCAGCAAGCATCTAAACGGGTAGTAGTTCTTTATATTCTGAGGATGAACAATCCTTCATTTATTGAAGAAAATTGGCCTTTAGTAACCATTTCCATATTAGGTTAAAGCTTCTCATTGACCTTAATCACAGGCTGTGTTAATATCACGAGACATCCTAAAAGAGCTCTCATATACCAGACATGTTCTTCAAAAACCACATGGTGCTGTAGAGCAGTTCATTTCGCCCTGGGTAATCAGAATCCATCACAATGTCCTATATTACAACATCTTTTACAGACCTTTGCTGTCTGATTTATGACTGATATCCTCTGAGGTAGGATAATGAAAGTGTTTTGTTGCTCTGTCTACATGAACGGAAATTGCTTTGGATGGTCATTACTAACAGGTCTGGAGAGAAAAGCATTTGTTAGATCAACAGCTGCATGTAGATGCCAGAGGGTTCGTTAATTTGTTCAAACAATGAAATCACATCTGGTACAGCAGCTAGCTGCAGTTGGAATCATCACTTGGTTGAGCTGTTGAGCGTCTACTGCCATTCTCTAAGATCTATCTCTCTTTTGTATGGGCAAAATAGATGAGTCAAATGGAGATGCGGAGGTAATCAGAACACCCGAATCTTTGAAGTCCTTAATGCTTGTACTAACTTCAGCAATCCTTCCAGGAATGCATGACTGCTTTGGGATTAATATTTTACTAGACTGAAGCACTTCTATTACTTTCTGCTTGGACTTCCCCACCATAATAGACTTGACTCTTCAACTCATAGAAGCAATATGGAGCTTCTGTTAGCTGGTGACTATATGTACTGTATTACACATTCTGGACTAGTAAGATAAATACAAGGCACGTTAAAGCCCTCCATACATGGACTTGTGTCAAAAATCTATTGATTGCTTGACCTTCACAACTGGCCTCGAGGGCCTAAGTGATGTTTTGTGTCCCCTGTACCTAGTGTCAGTGTACAGACAGCATGCAGTAGTCTTAGAAATGGCCTCTTGTTTTCTTTCTGTAAAACTGTCTTTCTTTTACCCTGGTAAAAGGCCCAGGCAGCCGGGAAAGAGTCCGTTTCAACTTTCAGTAGTGCATTAGAGAGCTAAGCTCTCCTTCATTAGCGATTCTAGGTCTGTAAGCTAAGTCTGGGAATTGAAGAAGCAGCTGGACTCTGCCCTTTATTTTTCAGGTTAGAGTTTTAGTCACTTGACCCAGAACTTTTCTGCTTATACAAATCAAGTAAGTACCAAATAAGCATCCAATTGATTTCATTTCTAGAGACACTGATCAACCAGAGACTAGATGTTGCTTTGACCCTGCTGCCCAGCATGATAATCACACACACCCTCAATGCTGCCCGTATCTGAATCTGCTACATTGGTGTCTGATAATTTCTATTACATTCTGATCTCTTCTTTAAATGGCTTCTCTTCCCAGTGGTAGTTCTTCTTTGCAAAGAATAGTGATCATGGCTCTTTTCAAGGATGCCAGAACCTCCCAGTCTGGGTGAATAGATCTCTAACGACAAATCCACTCTAACATTCCAATTTTTCCAAACTTCCGATGTCTATGTTTTCATTTTGAATATACAGTCAGTAGCTGGATTGCTAGTTTGCATGAGACTTATATTTTTAGTCTTCTGAAGTGTCTCTATGATATTTCCATAATTTATATCTCTATTCACGTGCACAAGGACTCCATTTTCTCCATATTCACACTTGCATTGTTATCCTCAGTTTTTAAATTTCTTTTGTAATAGCCATTATTTCTGAAGTAATAGCTCACTGTGGTTTTGGTGCGAATTTCTCCTGAATCACCATTATCTCTTAGTAAAACCTTTCTGCTGTCCAGATGTGATTTCACGCTAAGAAGTAGAAGACTGAAAAATAGTAGACTGGCCCTTCCTATAGGCCAATATAGTTCATCCATAGGTGTGGCACACTCTCATGATTCCAACTCCAATTCCAGGCTCTGATAATATGAAATTATAGTTTTCTCATGGTTCCGTTGGAAGCAAGGAACAGTCAACTTCTCCCTATTTCTCTGCAGAACTGAAAAAGTTCTGGTTAAGCTGTCCTGTAGGCAAAACAGTTCCCCAAGCTCTCTATTTCTAAAGTAGAGCCCCATTTTGACCCCTTTGCAATCAAGAATGGATGTAGGGAACTGATTAATCCCCAGGCTTTGCCTATGAGAATATTTGGAGGAAGTGGTAGGTAACACAGAAAGAACGATTTCTTATCTTGTGTCTCTCAATGGCTCTCAAATTGAAAAAGAAGTGAGTCCTATGCAGTTGGAAAATCATGTGCTCCAAATTTACCTTGCCTTCAGGATAACTACATAATTTAATAAATGTTATCTAGGACACTTCATCCCAGGGGAATACGTGTAAGAGTGTTTGTTGCATAAATAAAGTGTAAGAAGTGGAGGCAAGAACAAATATTATTTTAGGTCATAACTTTTTAGGGTAACTTGATATGCATATAGGCACACAGATCATGTATACACACACATGTACACACACACACACACACACACAGAGTTTTACTTTGGTAAAGAATCCTACTGACCCTCATGTTTCTCTTGATTTCATCATATTTTCTAGTATTCAAGTAAGGGGCAACTGCAAGAAAGTGAGTTAAAAAGAAATAAACAAGAAGGTAAAATGTGGAAACTTGATGGTCAGAAAGTTGCTCTGGGTCAGGGGTTTCTGACTAGTTCCCAGGCTTCTACGTATCTGATTAACTGCGCTTCCTCTAATTTCTGTACAATGGTGATTTAAAAGATAATTGTCAGGTTTAGGATAAAAAAATAAAAAGTACTATTAGAAACTATTTGCTTAACTTCAGAATCTCTTGCAGGCTCCACGTGAAATGCTTAATTCTGAATTTTATCTTTTGAAACTCTGGCAACATAGAGACAATTCCAGCTAAGTGATTCTTCAGGCTTTCCCTGGAAGCCTACTTGTTTCTTCCCGTCTGTAATCTCTGTTCTCTAGTCCAGTAAAAGTGTCCTCATCTAAGGGTCAGCAGAACTAGATATCCCCAGTTTACCAGCAGAACTCTGGCTTTCACTGTTGAGTCCAAGGGAAGCAAGCAGAATTGCAAAAGAATATGATTTATAGTCTTCTGCATCAGTTGCTGGACCTTTTGGGCGGCCTGTGCACATTACAGAATCTGCCTTACCGCAAGCATGAGTTGAAAAGTGATTGCACATGCCAGCAACACTGGGGTAAACAACAGGAGTGCCTAACAGGGATCCATAGTGTCTCCAATAGCAAGTCAACGCATATTTCCTCTGTGCTACTAATTTCCGGAGATCCACAAGAATTCCTCTCAGTGCGAACACGCTTGTATTTAAACTCTCGGGAAGAAGCACAAAGGGCCCTTGGAGGACTGACTGGAGTTACTTCTGGTGGCAACTGTCTGGGGGCAGTTATAGTGGGTGGGAGAGATTAATGGAAAGGATTATTATGAGCAAAGGATCTAAGTTTTTCTGCCACAAAGCCTACTTTATTTGGTTTATTCTGTGGGTCAGTTGACCCAGGTTTTGTATAGATATATGAAGAATTATTAGAAAAAGTGCTCTATGTCAAATTTATACTACCATTGAGGATTATCTATAGTTCCAGTGTGTCTCAAACCAGTTTATAGTTTTTTTAAAATTTTATTTTGATTTAAAGATAGAATCTTATATAGGCCAGGTTGACCTTGGACATGATGGGTAGCTGTAGAAGACCTTGACTAGTTCATTCTTTGCCTCTGCCTATTGAGTGCTGGCATTGAGGGCACTTATTGCCATACCCAGTTCAAACAAAATTCTAGTAAGGGTTTTCCTATATATTCTGAAGTTACCAAGCACAGTGTTATAACAGCAAACTATACTCGGATACGCACTGAAAATTAATTGAGACTAAATTGAATTAAATTTCACTTTCTCAGATATGTAAACCACTTTTCAAGTGTTTAGTCACTGAATGTGGCTAGTGGCTATTATATCGGTTAGTGTAGAAAGATGAAATTATTTAATCAGTGAAGAAAGTTTCATTGGATAATACTATTTTGAGAAGTTATTTGATTTAAAATAACCTGCCAAAGGAGGTCAATTAAGCCCACATTCCACTATTTTCTTCTTGCTCTGTTTCATGTATGTTATTCTTGGGAATAGTTTGTTATTCCATTAAGAATTTAATGAAGGCCATTACCCAGATAATATATCTATTTGATTGCACATAGAAGTCTGCAAATCATTTTGGTGGGATTGTGGACTCTCTTGGTAATGATTACCTACTGGTGCATAATAAATTACTTTCAAAATTTAGTGGCTTAAAATGCCAAAGATTCATTATCTCACTCAGTTGTGTGGCTCAGGAATTTGGGAATAACTTAGCTTGCCTCTGGCTTAGAAATCTCATTAGATTGCACTGCTTCTCTGGAGTGAGTGACTTAGAAGAGCATAATATCTTTTAAGAACCCATCTTGGCCACCACACTCATGAATTCACAGTAGCTGTAGTTGCCTGAATAAGACCTGCACAAGATCAAGCCAGTCACTATTCTAATATTGAGGGAGAAGGGGTTCATGAGATCCTACTCCTGAGGATATCTGGACAGCTGATGGCTTCTGAAAGAGGGAGAGAGTCAGTTTTCTTTAAGGGC
>CABHPQ010001241.1:0-25451 GCA_902168405.1 Peromyscus aztecus
CAATGTTCATTTTTAAATAACATTTAAATTCTACCAACAGTACCCAAAAAAAGGTAATTCCTCTGGAAGAAAATATTTTCAGGTGAACAGGTTTTTTTG
Organism: Peromyscus aztecus; assembly: GCA_902168405.1. Taxonomy (NCBI): domain Eukaryota; kingdom Metazoa; phylum Chordata; class Mammalia; order Rodentia; family Cricetidae; genus Peromyscus; species Peromyscus aztecus. The sequence goes on from CABHPQ010001241.1 coordinate 100, forward strand.
TTGTTGTTGTTTTTGCAGGGTGGTATGTCTTTACTCTCAATTCTCACCATAAGGTTTGTGCGAACCAGCTCCCAGCAGTTCCACGGTGGCCAATATACAGTTGTGTTTTATTGCCGTGGCAAAATACCTGGGGAAGTAACTGAGGGAACGGAAGGTCTGTTTGGGCTCACAGTCTGAGGGTTCAGCCTATCGAGGCAGGGAAGGCAAGAAGGCAAGAGGATGAGGTAGGCGGTTGGATTGTGTCTACAGCGAGCAAACAGAATTGAGTGCACATGTCCACTTCACTTAATTCAGTCTACAAACTCCTTCAAAATCTGGCCAGAAATTTGTCTCCCAGGTGATTCCAGATCCTGTCAAGCTGACAATCAACATAAAGTATCATACAGGGATCCCCGGTCCTGGGATGGAGAAAGCAAAGCCGGGCCATGTTTGTGCCACACTCAAATCCCTCCAATGAGAGAAGAGATGTATGGACCCACACATTCCATAATTGCCATACTGAAAAATACAGTTTTATCTTTACATCAGTAGAGCCTATTTCTGAAATATTCCAAGTTAACAAAAGTTTAACCTTCCACCAAAATATATTAAGACAAGGGCAAAGAAAGTTGACTGTGATTTCAATATAAACACACCATACAGTCTGGTAGAAACTCCTTTCCAAAGACTGCATCATATCTGGTTGATATCTTAAAGGACATTCTCTGCAGGACGTCTACATGCCAGGCAAGAAAGTGACATGTCAAACTCAGGCCAAGCACATTTCCATATGATCATTAAGATTTCAAAATAAAATATGGAGTCCAAAATGACCCAGGCCATCAGTTACCCTATGGGTCTCTGGCAGGTAAGGTCACACAGTACCTCCAATCTGAAAGGTACCCTCAAAGGCTCAGTATGGGGACTTGAGAGCCAGAGTGCTTGGGTCCAAATCCTCACTGGGACACTTTTCTGAACTCTGTGACTCTGGGCAAAGTAGTAAGTTCTCTATCAGAATGGTGAAATCATTGTGTGGTGGACAACGTAATTCTGAAGTTTGAAATCTGCCAGCGTGCTCTTTTTTTAAAATCTCTGCCTACCACACAGTGAGGCAACCCATGAATATTGTCAGAGGTGTTGTTCAAAGAGAGAACTTTTCTTTTTAATTACAATCATCCAAAACTCATAATTGGAGGTTCAGAGTGGGAAAAATCCGATAGAATAAAACTGACAGAAATACGTTCTTGCCTTACAGTAAATGTGACCCTTTTGTGTTAGGCAAGGTCATGAGATTATTCCACAGGAAGCTAGCGCCTGCCAAAGGTGTGAAAATTGGCTCCAGACCTGAGAAGATCAGCCCAAGTACTGATGTATGCTGCTTTTTTTTCTTCAAGTTGAAATTTTATCTCAGCCCATGTCATGTTCACCCAAGTCCGAGCTCGACTGCAAAGTTCAGAATTCAATTAACAGAGACAAGGAATTACTTCTGCCTCACTGGTGGGCAGTTCTCTTCAGAGACATGCTCCTGCTTCTCTCTGGCAGCATTTCCAAAATCTGCAGCTATCAACCTTGGCCCCTGCATACCTGGCCAGGTGGCCAGGGAGAGGCCTGGGAGAACCCTTGGCTGTGACTCTAAGATGTCATCTCATTAGGGGATAAAAACCCAGGTCTGCCATCCTTGGCTTTTGGATGTGCTCATTGGCCAAATGCTCAGAATGTCTTCCTAACGGCTTCACTCAACCCTCGGGAAAGACCAGCTCATGTCAATGACTTTGAGTGCATATTTGCATATGCGTACACATGTACACGTGAGTACGTGGGTGTGGGTGTGCCTGTTAACACAGTTACAGGTGACTGCTGGACCCTGGGCTACTGCCACATGCTGCCATTGCCTGGTCCCTGGAGTTAGGGAACTGAATATGACTGCTCACTTGGCTTCTTACTAACTGTATGAACTGTAGTAGTTTATTCCATTTCTATGCTCTCTATCACGTGTAAATAAAGCTCTTAGTGTTGCCCCTCTAGACCTGTTCAGTGATAAAACGGGATCAAGTACCAAAGAAAAGTTAGTGATGTGCAAACCTTTCTCTATTCATCAGTCTGTAGGGTCAATTCCAAACAACAACAACAACAATGATACTTTTAACTATCCACTACCTAGCATACCTCACACCTCTTGCATACTGTTTGATGGCAAACAGTGTCTTTCAGCTTTTAGCGCAGGAAGTGACATATAGTAAGAGTTTCACACAAGTTTACCATGCAAATGAAAAGGCCAGCAGTGGCGTAGAGGGCCATTGAGCTGCTGGGGCAGATATCGGTAATTATGGGCTTCTCCCATTTCCTTGATTTGTCATGTCGATTTGCCCCAGGCCTGAAAATACAATGCAGGATGTGTCTAAGCAAAGGTAGAGGAAACCAGAAGAGCACAATACAAAGCCTGGGTTTCACATCTACACCTCATTTTAATATAGCAGAGTACCTAGAGGCAATGGGACAGAGAAAGAACATTTTCCCCCTATTTCATTTGAAGTACTATAAGCACCAGCCTCCAAACCTGAGATCAATTCTATTAAAAAAAAAGTATCTGTGAGACTGACCAATGTAATCTGCTTGTGCAGGGCTATCCATCCAGTTGTCTACCTCGGTGCTCAGTCTTTAGACTCAATCCCAGGGCTCTGGAGCTCAAGAGGGCACCAGAGTGGCTTTGAAAGGACTCTCGGGTTTAGGGTGGCACCGGGTGTGTTGGTGACTGTTTTCATTGTTGGGAAAACACCTGACAATAGCAATTTAAGGAAGGAAAGATTTAATTTGGCTCATGGCTAGAGGGTACAGTCCATCATGTGCAGAAGTCATGGCAACAGGAGCTTAGGCAGCTGGTCACGTTGACCCACAGGCAGGATGCAATGAAAAATGAATGATGTAGCTCAGCTCTTATCTGTGGTTTTATTATTATTATTATTATTATTATTATTATTATTCATTCTAACACCCCACCCTATGGAATGAACGGTCCTGCCCACTTTGGATGGATCTTCTCATCTAACTAAGCCAATCTAGAAACTGTGAAAGTCATCCCCAAGGGCTTGTTTCCATGGCTGACTCAATCTCACCAATTTGACAACCAGGATTACCCATCAGAAGCCATTTTATGTTTAATCTTGTGAGCCTGATAAGATTTAGGGTGACCTAGGAGGCAAGCCTGTGGACATGCCTGCGAGAGATTATCTGAAATAAATTGAGGTAGAAAGATGCAGGTTCCGCCATACCATGGTTCAGGGGCCCAGGCTGATAAGAAGGAGATATTAAATTGAGTACCACTATTCATCTCTCTGCTTCCAGACTGCAGATGCAATTTGACCAGCCACCTCACAGCTCCTACTGCCATGCCTTCTCATCACAATGAACTGTAAACCCTTTAAGCATACGCTGAAATAAACCCTTCCTCCATCAGGCTGCTTTTGTTGAGGTATTTCATCACAGCAACAGGAAAAATAACAACCACACCCTTCACACCCCACAGTAGCCATCCACACTGACTTATTCCAGCTCCGAGTAATGATTCTCTGAAACTGAGAGGTTCAGGCATCCTCAGTACAAGGCTCCTGAGATTGAGAACCTGGTGGCAATAGGTGTCCCAACCACGCCAGCAGAGGCAGTATAGGATTCCTGTAGAACAATACCCGAAGGATCTCCAATACCCAGGGTGGCCACAGGATATCCCAGAGGAGTTCCAGTGAGGATGGTATACCAGAAACCAGAGGCCTTGAACTAGATCAGTAACTCATTGCAATGAACACTTGCTAGTAAAGCTGATAGGACAAAAGGGTCTATTATATGACACACCACTCCCAATGCCACTAGGATGAATGAAGAGGTGTTGGAGAGGCAGGGAAGAAGGAGAAGCAAAGAGATCTTGTTGATGGTGGTGGTGTATTTTTTTGTTTGTTTGTTAGGGGGGTTGTTTTTTCCTTGTTTTTGTTTATTTGCTTGCTTGCTTACTTGCTTTGTTTTGTTTTCTTTTTGTGGGGGGTGCTGCGGGAGTGAGGGGCGGCTATGGAGGGACAGGGAGGTGAACAGAATTGGGGTGCATGGTGTGAAACTCCCAAAGAATCAATGAAGAAGTTAAATTTAAAAAAGAAGAATTCATACTCAGTCCTAAGGCCCAACAACACTAGGCACAGGTCTTATGGATACAGAATAATCTCTTGAGCATGGAGCATCCCCTTACCCTCACCCCCAGCCCCAGCACAAGATAAAAACAAACAAAATTCTTAACTCTTCCAGCTCCCCATCACACACTAGACATGAATACCAGCTTATTAGTAACTCTTCAGTTTCTAGCAGAGTCACTGAGGCACAGTAAGGGTTTGAAAGAAGTATGCTAGATACACAGGAAGGTAACAGTTGACAGACAGCAGTTGTCTGGGATTCTATACCAGCTCCCAAAAGATGGATCCATCTTCCTAAGAGATTTAACCAGACTCTCACTAACTACAAACATCTCCAGAAGCACCATGGTCCTCCCAACCTCCAAATCAAGCCACTGATACTCACAGGAGCCAGGAGTCAGGAGCCAGCTTGGTTCCATACCACTTTAGATGCTATTAATTGGCTTGGCAGCCTCCATCTATCCAGAAACACACCTATATCCTGCTTCCTCCTGGTTTCTGCCTCCTGCAGTCTCCCAACATGTTCCCTGACCATGGCAGGGGCCTACAAAAACACGATGCTTTACGTTCCAACTCTAAAGCCTTTTACTAAAACTTTACAGTAAAAGCAGCCACTATTATTTAGTGAGACTGAAGTCTCCAGCGCTAGCTTATTCAGCAGCTCGATATATTCATCCCCTTTTTAGAAGCAATCAGCTCCTATAAATTATATATCAGGCATTCTTACAGGGCTCACAACCGAGGCCCTTCAGTGTCAAGTCGAGGAGAGCTTTTTGGAGAGCTCTTAAATTTTCTTATCCTGTTTCTACAAACACAACTGGAACCCCTAGTCTCGCTCCCATCTTTACACACAGAAGTTTACCCCTCCCTCCCCCCCCCACAACCCGTAACTTCCCAAGCAAACTGTTGCCCTGAGAGCCAGTGGGGGGTGGGGGTTGGCTCCTATGGTACATGCTGACTGATCCCTGGAACCCAGACCTGAACAGTCAATGTGGGCCTGAGAGAATTAAGGAGCTAACTTGAATTAGCAAGCCCGGCTATTCCGACACCAGCCAGTCTTCGAGTCCTCTTACTGAGTGGGCAGCACAAAATCATAATGACAGCTAAAGAAGCGTATGATACTGAACCATCTACGTGTAAGCCACACTGATTTTCTTCCCTGGGTCAATGTCCAGCGAGAACTTGCTTTATCTTTCATTGGCTTTTCCCTGCTCATAAGGAATATACTCTTGATTTTTTTTTCCAGTTTTTTCTTTCACTCAACCAACACCAGTTGAGTACCTACTGTGTACCAAGCACTTCGTTCTAGAAAGGAGCAAGCGGCGTACAGATAAATATGTCAGTAAGATCAACCCAGAAAGCACATCCCTCAACACTAAGAGAGACAGGTGATATGGCGATTCTGGAGATGATTCTTACACTGAGCTCCCTTCCTTTGCACTGGTCAGAGCTGGGAAACTGAGCAGCCACCACAGGCCTCTCTCTTTGCACCTGGCTTGCAAAGCAACAGCAGTTTCAACTTTAAAGAGACCTTTAATCAGCCAACTGTTCCGAATCACCAGAGTTCAGAATGTGTCTATCTCTATTTCAGGGCCTGTTTTACCCGTGGTGGCCGCCAGGCCTCATCAGAGCATGCGTGTTAGAATCCATTCAGGGCCTGGATTCCAGGAGTCCCGCCTGCTTCCTACCCACAATGAAGCCCTAGGACAGCCGGTGCCTTGGACTCCTCCGAGATGTTTAAAACTGCTGACAGACTAGCTCCCATTTCATCATTCTGGGGTACAGCCAGAGAACCAGAAGTTTCCAGATCTCCCTGGGCTGTGTCAGCTATATCCAGGGATACAATGGGGGGATGTGACGTACCTACAGAAGTCACATCTCACATTCGCCTGAATGTGGCGTCCTCCAGCCCCGGGGGAAACCATTCAGAAGGCTTGGTCCCAAGGCTCAGGGAATAGAGCTACATTTGACAAGCCTAAGCTTTTGATGCAGGGACCAGCTACTTACTAACTACTTGAAAGCCTCAATTAAAACACCAAGGGCTAGAGAATGAATTATTCTTTAATGCCATCTTTACAGAGGAAAGGAAAAAAATCTAGGTCAGACCGTGTAGGAGCTAAACCGCAACTAATGGCCTGCAGGAAAAATTTCTTGTGTGCAGGGCCCCACGGGGCCTTTACCTGCCTAATTTAAATATTTAAGCTGCCATTGTTTATAAGGTACACTTTTACGTGTCCCGACTTATGACGGAGCAAGTCAGTACCAAAGCACCTTCAAGCTATCGCCTTGCCTCAATTTTAAACGTCCGGTCTTGGCACTGGTGCTCCCAGGTTCTGAAGGAGAAGGGAGTCCCTTTGCCTCCCTGTTATTCTGGGCTCATTGGGTAGCCCTTTCAGAAGGCAACGCCACAGTTCAGAAGAAAAATCTCAACTTCAAAAATCACCGCAGGAAAAATCCTCCCAGCGCAGAGTATGTTCAAGAGAGATCTTTGGAGGGAAAGCTGTCCAGTGCCCTCCACGAACAAGGGGCACTGACTGCTGTAAAGCAATTGGTTGCCTCTATATTCCCCTGTAATATCATAAATGTAAGGAGAAGTAAATTTGTCTTGGTATTCCACAGTGTGATAAACGACGGGAAATGTAAGTGTGTAAGGCCAAGATAGCACTAGAAAATTGCAAATCTCCAAATAAAACGTTCCTTTCAATCACATAATCAAGTGACTGGCGGGGCATTCGGCGATATTACCTAAATTACGGCTAATTTTCTGTGAGGACTTTTCTGCACCTTGCTCTGCTGCGCTGGCAAAAGGCCGGCAGACAGGGAAGTCGCTCATCGAATGCAGAGGAGCCTCCGTGGCCTTGCTGGCCCTCCTGACATCACCTGCACAGCCTTCTTTCTTCACACCACACACATCTGCAGCTGTGCATGCGGCCTGGCCCTTGCCAGGCAGATGCTATAGGGGAATCTTGATCACCATGGAGACAGCAGCTGGGGACCGGAATGCTTATTGTCTTAACAGAGACTACGAGGACACAGTGGAGAGTCTGAGGTTTGGATCAAAACTGTCCAAAAAGGACCTCTACTATTAAGGACCCCTTATTAGTTTTAAAAGATAGAAACCTCCTGTGAGGCCAAGAAATGCCCTGGCTACACTTAAACCTATGGGGAAAACATATCATTAGAAAATGCATCACAAAAAATAAATAAATAAGAAAAAAGAAGAAAATGCATCACAAATATCCTTTAATATTCTCATTGAGAGAGGCAGAAGTTAACTTGAGTTGGCTTTGGCATGAATGGAGATTTATTATAAGGACATGAAAATGTCTCAAAGCCCCCAAGACAATGATGCACCAGGGTCTTTGACCCCATGGAACAGCTGCAGATTGTTTTTTTCTGATTCTTTTCTTTTTGTTTTGTTTTGTTTTTTGAGACAGGGTTTCTCTGTGTAGTTTTGGTGCTTGTCCTAGATCTCCCTCTGTAGCCCAGGCTGGCCTCGAACTCACGGAGATCCCCCTGACTCTGCCTCCCGAGTGCTGGCATTAAAGGTGTGCGCCACCGCCGCCCGGCTCTCTGATTCTTTTCATGTGTGACTTACCTACTTCTCACACTTGCAGCCACTCAGTGAGTAGCATGGATGGGAGAAGATGGCCATCCTCAAGTATCAGTTCCTAGTTACAACTTCAGACAAGGGTGGCTAACTCGGGTGCATCTCCAAAGTCCCAGGGCAGAGAATTTGGCAAAATGGCTCAGTGGTTAAGAGCACTCGCTGCTCTTCCAGGGTACCCAGGTTTGGTTCCTAGAACTCACATCAGGCAGTCCACAACCACCTGTAACTCCAGCTGCAGGGAGCCGCCACCCTCTTCTGGCCTTCAGAAGTACCTACCCACAAATGGTATACACACATGCGTTCACGTATATGCGTATATACATAAAATAGTAAATAAATAAAGCTTTGACAAGTGTGATGGCGTGTACCATTAATCCCAGTGCTTGGGACTCCGAGGCAGGGGAATCTCTGTGAGTGTGAGGTCTATATAGGAAGTTCAGCCAGAGAGACATAGTGGCAATGTATCTCAAAGGAAAAAATAATTCCAAGGCAAGGCTTCTAAGTGACTTGGAGTCAAGCACTCACTGTTGATCCAACCCCTCGTATTCAAGTACAAGTTGAGTCATCTTTACAAAGATGGTGGCAGGAACCCGTTCCTATTGATGGGGAGTTGGAGCTAGCCATCAAAGGGGCCATTGTGAACTTGAGAAGGACCTTCCCAAGGCAATTTCCACGCAGTCATTATGCTGTCTGGTTCCCACAGTCACCCTCTAGGAGAGAAAACTCAGTTGTAATATTGCTTTGACAAATGAAGAACAAGCTTCAAGAGGCCACACAGCTAATACACATTGAAGCCATAGAGTGAATTGGGGTCTTTTGCCTCCAGACGCTGTATAGAAAGAGAAAAGCACAGCCTATCTCCTCTTCTCTTTCTTCATTTATGCCTTGTTTTGCTTGTTGTGATTTTACTGCCTGAAGAAGGTTTAGATTTGTTCCCTTAAGTGATGGATGATAGAAAACATGATGGATGCAAAGCACTGTACTAACTAACCCTTGTGACCCCGCTGCTCATAATTCATTAGGAAAGACATTTAGCAAACTCATCTGTCAGCACTCCGATGGGTGCCCCACAACTCCAGGCTTCACCATTCACAACTGAATCTTGATACTGTCGCCCTCTACAGGAGCACAGAGTATAGGTTCCTGGAGGGTGACCCACCACCTACTACAGCTCAACATACTTGCACCTTCCACGTACTCCTTAGCCAGTGGATGATTTCTACAAGTGAGAGCTTGAATGAAATAGAATTCTATCTTCAGCATTTCCACTTGGAATATGGAGGTCTCTGGCATTGTGTCCTTTATTGAAATAGTTGCATTTCAAGGGGGAGATGCCTTGTGGTTGATGCAGACAAGTCACAGCTATGGTCTATCACATGGGATCAGGAAAGCACCAAGGCTTAGGAACACTGAGTCTCCCATAATATGCCTACTCAGTTGCTGCTCCTGCAGAGAGGGAAGGGCCAGGGCTAGTGAGAGGAGTTACCTGGGATCATAAAAGAGTCTACCTACCTAGGCATCAAAGAAACCAGATATGCAGCCAGGGTGGGGGTGGGACATGAGACCAACAGAGATAAATGCAGCTCCAGAGGGCCAGCTTGGAGGAGCGTGGGTCTCACTTATAATCCAAGGTATCCTCAAGCTCTCCATACAACCCAGGATGTCCTCAAACTTAGGATCCTATTGCCTCAGTTTCCCCCATTCTGGTATGGCATGCCTGTAGCACTCCACCTGGCTTTATTTGTATCAGGAACCTCCTTGTGTCAGAAAAGCACTGCTTTTAGATATGAATCCATGGAAAATACTTGTCCCTGTGCCCCATCCCCAACTATCTCCTTATCCAGGCACTAATCAGATCAAACAATTTCTAAAGTGGCAAGGGGTTATCTAGCCTTTCTTACCATTGAAAACCAGACCATAGCTTGTTCCTGCTCCATATGTGGCTCAGGCTACAAGACCAGCACCTAAGTATCAAGGCCAAGACAAGGAATGAGCCACTTGATAGAGCATTTAGAGTTGAGATCAAATGTACCCAGAGACAGTCAAGGAGATGCTGTCTTTGTGAAGCACAGCCCAATAGCACATCTCTCATTTTATGGTTTCCCCATAAAGAATGGGGGGAAGGGGGGCTACAGGCGCTGAACTCGCTTCCCAAAATGCACAGCTTAGGAACACCTGGCACCATGAATAAATTGCAAATGTCTCTGTTTCTGAAAAAAGGAAACTTTTATTTCGATGGTGCCCTTATGAAGAATGGTGACTGCCTCACTAAAGACCAACAATTCCCATCACAACCCGTGCAGGAGCCCAGGGGAAGAGACTGAATTGGTCTTTCAAACCATTGAGAGTCTCTGACAAGTCTGCAGTGTTTACTATTCTAAAATTAAACATCTGTTTGAAAGATCTGTTATTTTATGATTTTTTTTTCCTATAACAATTCAAAAGTCACGTTTAATTTCGTTCTTCCGTCAGTATTGCGAGTAACTTGACTTTTGGCCATGGTGGTTCCATAAGCCTTGGGCTCCCCAAGGAAAAAGATAAAACAAACATCCCACTTAGATTATACCTGGTCAGTTCTACCCTGACTTGATAAAACTCCTCCTAGGAGGCCAAACAAACTAGTTTTAACATTTCTTTTTCCTTCTAAATGTCTGCAGCAGTTGAGCGTGACTGTGGGTTTATAGTGCCTCCAAAGATTAAAAACAATCCCACTTAAAATGTTCAAATCAAATCCACAAGCCGCCTAATGAGCTGTGAATGTAAATGTAAATGCTTTACCAAGTGAGCACCCATCAGAGAATTATGCACCCTCAGTAATTACGTGCAGATGCTGACTCTCCGGAGTTCAGTCTGGGACGTTTCTCAGCGATGGGGTGTCTCCTCCTATTCAGCCTTCAGTGTCCGCTCCCACGTTAAGAAACAGCACTTCTCTTTCCAACTACAGTACAGGCTGCAATTTGTTCCCTGTGTGACTCCTTCACGCTCCCGGTTCCCAAGAGGCATCTCTCCCATCTCCCCACATACAATGCTTGCATAAGGGGAAAGAGGACAGTTTGTTTGGACAGAACCTCACCTCAGAGCATGGTTCCCATAAAATTGGAGAGAACTGGAAGGAGAAGAGCTGGCCGAGTTACTGGGTCCAAGGTGTCACGCTCCATCCCCACTGATTCTTGCTAGTATCCCCTTCGCTCGGGGTGCCAGCAGACACGGATCGGCCATCCCTATTTAAACTTCCGTAAACGCGTCTGCTCCTTCGTCCTGTGTCTCTAGGCATGTCTGTCCCTGCTGCGTCTTTTGACTTCCATGAAGTAGGTAACACTTAAATCAGTCCACACAATTTCTACTCCTTCGGTCAGTCTGTGGGGAAACACGACGGGCACGGTGAAAGGGTGACCATTCATTCCATGTCAGACATTCTTCTGCTACTACAGACAGCCAGCTTTAGACCCTTTCCAGACCAGACCAGAAAGGATACTGATCTACATTATTCTGGCATCCATCTTCCTCTTCTCCTGAGTTTAATTAACTCTTGGCTACGAGTGCAGAAGACCCTTTTTCTTAGCTACTAAGTATGTTTCCTTCAGGTGAGTATTCCAAGGCCTGTCCATTGATTATGATTTTTTTCCTCACCAATCTCTTAAGAATTTCAAGTTAGAATGTTTACAATCACGGTATAGCAAACCACCCATTTATGTATGTACCTCTCAACTCAAATGAGAAAGGTTTATATTCAAAGCTGTGGCTACCAGGTAATTACTTCACTCAGGGTATACATGCACAAACATTTACACACAGAGACTAAATACAGCCACATGCACAACACATACACATACATAGACATACAAATACATATCCACCACAACACACACATACTTGCAGGCATACAAATAACACACATTTACAACATACATATAATACAAAGACTCATATATACAGCATGAATGCATAATATACACATATATAGACATGCATACAACACACAAGCATAACACACAGAGAGACACACAAACACAAACAGCATATATATAAAATACACATACAGACATTCATTCAACACACATATGAAACACACATGACATAAAAAGTTATACATACAATACACATATGAAGCACACATGCACAAAGAGAATTATACATATAGCACATATGCATAACATGTACATACACAGGCATACAGACTAAATACATACCAAATATACATGCACAATGTATATACAGACACAAACAACATATGCACAAAACACAAAGACACATATACAATATACAGTCACAACACACATGCAGAGATTAAACACACACTTACTATAGACAGACATACAATGCACACACAAAACAGCTACATACTAACAGCATACATACAAAGCACATACATAACACATACATCCATATAACATACATATACAATGCACATGCACATATATACCACACACATACGTGCAACTTGTACATATAACACACACATACACACACACACAGAGAGAGAGAGAGAGAGAGAGAGAGAGAGAGAGAGAGAGAGAGAGAGAGACCTACGTGAGCAGAAATTCTGGCTTGTGACCTCCTCCCACTGGAATTACCATGACGATCACAGTGGGAAATTCCCACCATGCCTCACTGTTAACTCATTTTCTCAGAGAATTGAGATATTGCTAAGCTTCCTCCCTAGGGAAATAAAAAAGATTATCAGTGAACCTCCTAACTCTCTAAGTCACTCAAGAGACTTAAAAATTCCTATTCAAATTCTTAAAATAGCTGTGTCTTTAAAAATCGCTTTGATGGCTGACATCGAGCTGATTTACCCACTCAACATCCCCAGTACTTCCTTTCTTCAGCACTGCAAATGAAATCCACATCCTTAAGCCTTCAGCATGCAACAGGCCTCGGGGCTCCCTTCTTCAAAGCCCAGCATGAATCCACTGGTCCAGTGACTGGTCTATGCTGTACAGACATACCTTTCCTACTTCTTCCTCCATTGAAGAAAAACAAAAACAAAAACAAAAAACCTCATCTCTGATCTGTACCATAGTTTACATAGTCACACCAGCAGAACGCCCATCCTAGAACCATTCTACCTTTGCTAGTTCAACAATTCAAGTCTTACTTCTTTCTGGAGCTTCCCAAAACATGTCAACCCATGCTATTTATGCTACTAATGAAACCAATGCTCTATATTATACCAAGAGTGAGAAAACATTTGGGCTGAGGTCCATACTGGGCCATTTGCCCCCCATAAAGCCAAGGTTCTAAACCTTTTGTTTCCTCTAAACCAGCTTGTCTTTCCGAGATAAGGAAGGACCCCAACAACCCAGAGAAGTTCCCATTTCATTGGTCTTTCTCATAAACCTACAGTTACTTATCTATGAGTAGCATTGCCATTTTTAGCAAATAAAAATCTAGGACCCTCATGCAATATTTAAGGCATACTTGTGCTAAAATATATATATGTTCATAGTTTATCTAAATGTCAAACTTATCAGGGCGTCTGCACTTTATCTGGCAGTATCTGGAAATCCTACACAAGGTTCCATGTTCTTTAACCACCAATCCATGTAAGCAACTTGAAAATGGGAGGAGGGGGTGTTGCCCAGGCCCAGAAGTTTCTGAAAGAGTACAGTATGAGTCATCCACTCTCAAGTGCTAGGAGATAAATAGACACCATCTCCCTCAAGCTTAAGCTGACTCAGAAAGCGAAAGCTCACTGAAAAATACATTTGTTCCTTTTTTCTCGAATTAAAGGGAAAAAATTAAAGAGCTTTAAAACTCAGATCCCCGCCCCCACCCACTTCCTTGGCCCCACCTGCAGCCTCGCCTTCCACCGATGTCTCATAAAAGGAGCACATAAAGTAGCCAACCCACATAAATCTCGCACTGGTTACCCTTTCCCTGGCCGTATATACGTGGGAGCAAAGGCAGTTTCCTTATGGCTTGTGCTGTTTGTTTATGAGACTCTATATATCTGGCTACTGTAAAATACTCCCCAATCCCACTTCCACACTCTTCTCTCCACTTAGCCAAATGGCATGCCCCTTTTCCATTTCCCACAAAAAAAAAAAAAAAAAAAAAAAAACCGAGAACAATTCTCCGTATGTATGGAAGGGTGTCGCCGCTTTATTCTTGTGGGTGCAGACCCTGTCATCTGCTGAGATTAGGCGCTCTATAAGGTTGTTGCCTACGTTAAATTGAAAAAGGAAATCAATACTCTGCCACAGAACTGTGGGCAGTGGGTAGCGAACAAGCTACATCAGAAAGAGCCCCATAGTAGGAATCAAGAGAGAGAGAGAGAAAGTCAGCCTTGGCTCTTCCATGACCCCAGTACCTCAGTTTCCTCTTCTGAATAAATGAGAAAGCCCAGTCTGAGATTCTATAATGCCCCTCCAGCTTTAGTGCTTCATAATTTTAAGTAAGATTTACATGGAGGCCAAAGTGAGGATTTAAACTCGACGAGAGGAAGTAAGATAAATGCCCCATTTACAGCAAATGGCTCTGGTGTATGATAAATACTGCTTCCTCACAAGTATAATGGAAAAGTACCACAGACGCTCCCAAATGGTTTCTTTACTCCAGCCATAGCATTGAGCAAAGGAGTGGAGACTAATTATGTATTACTTTCTTTCATGTTTGGATCCAAGGCGGAGGTGTGACAATTAAAAAGAAACAAACAGAAGAGAAATGAGATGGGATTCAAAAGAGAAAACCGAGATCCTTGGTGCTAAATGCATTGTCCTGGAATTTTCCATTTCACAGCTATGTCACCTGGCATTCTAAACAAGCATTCCCATAATGCTCTTCCCTAAATCCCTTTGCCCTGCATCCTAACAGGATCCTTCCCTCAAAAAGCAATCCAAAACCACACAGTAGCTTGGAAGACACTCATCAGGAGGCTGGAGAGATAGCTCGGTAGTTAACAGCACTTGCTGTTCAATCATGAGGACCAGACATCTGGATCCTAACACCCACATCAGGCGAACATCTGTCTTCCTAGTTCCAGTGGATCCCACACCCTCTTAAGGCCTCCACAGACACCTGCAAACACATGTGTACGTACACTCCCACAGACACAAATGAAATAAAAAGATGCTAAAAAAAAAAAAAAAAAACTGCTCATGGAAAAGCTCTTACCCAAATCTCCTCCATCCATAGGAAGGGAGAGATTTTAAGTTAAAAAGAGAATATTACCCTTCAAAATGCAACAACAGGAATTGGTGATATTTTAATTGTACTGAAATGTGATTTTATTTGTATGTTAATAAATAAGGTTGCCTGGGGGTCAGAGCTAATAGCAAGCCATAGCAGAAACTGGGCGGTGGTGGTGCATGCCTTTAATCCCAGCTCTTGGGAGGCAGAGCTAGGCGGATCTCTGTGTGTTCAAGGATACAGCCAGCATTGAGACACACGCCTTTAATCTCAATACCAACCATAAAAGACCTGGAGGTCTGTACAGACAGGCAGTGACGAGGAGGTCATGTGGTTGGGTTTACAACCAAAGAGAAGGCAGAATAGAAAGTCTATAAAAAAGACAAACAGACAGGAAGTAGGTCTCTTGCTGAGGAAGATAGCAGCGGCAGTGAAGGGTAAGGTTTTTAGCTCTTTGCTATCGCTCTGACCTCTTGGGCTTTCATCTTTGCATTGGCTCTGTGTTTCTTATTTAATAAGACGGTTACATCTACAGGTAGATGGCTCCACAGTTAAAAGCACTTATTGCTCTTACAGAGGAGTCAGGTTCAGTTCCCAGTCTCACATGGCAGCTCTCAATCACCTGTAACTGCAGTTACAGGGATTCTGGTACCCTCTTTCTGGATTCCATGGGCATCTGCACACACCTGGAGCATATCAACCCATCCAGACACACACAAGCACAAAAAAAAAAAAAATCAAGTGTCTAAAAATGTCTCTAAAAGGCAAAAACAAATGGTTCTTGTCCGTGCTTAGGGGACAACGCCATGTAGCTAAAATAAACTGGAAGGATGGTGGATGCTATGCCATCAACTCGAGACCTGCGTGTGTAGCTAGAGGTTTTCTTGCCTGGCCCACGCTCAGGATAAATCTCTTTCACCTGCCAGTCCCACAGCCGCTCAGACCCAACCAAGTAAACACAGAGACTTATATTGCTTAAAAACTGTATGACCGTGGCAGGCTTCTTGCTAACTGTCCTTATAGCTTAAATTAATCCATTTCTATAAATCTATACCTTGCCACATGGCTCATGGCTTACCGGCATCTTTACATGCTGCTTGTCCTGGCGGTAGCTGGCAGAGACTCCCTCCACCTTCCTGTTCTTTTAATTCTCTCTGTTAGTCCCACCTATACTTCCTGCCTAGCCACTGGCCAATCAGTGTTTTATTAGCAACACATTTGCCATACAGAACATCCCACAGCATGCGTGTATTTGAGAACTAAGTTTTCCCACTCCTTTCTGCCATTTCTCTGGGAGGATCGCATCCACGGAGTAGCACTTGGTGAGCTCTCACAGATATTAGAGTTTTCAAATAAGCATTTCATGAAGTGAGAATCAATAGGGTCTCACGGCTCTCCAGAGGAGCCGTATGTCATCTTCAGCTAACTGTCTGCTGCTGTTGTTTTCCCCACTGAGCATTTGGTAAGATACATTCAATTCTCCTGCAACTCTAATAGCGTCGTTACACCGCAGA
The DNA here is from genome assembly GCA_902168405.1 of Peromyscus aztecus. NCBI lineage: Eukaryota > Metazoa > Chordata > Mammalia > Rodentia > Cricetidae > Peromyscus > Peromyscus aztecus. Next base: position 16,506 of record CABHPQ010001241.1, read on the forward strand.
CAGGGACCTGTGGGAACCATACCACCCATCCCCTTGCCCGCAGTCAAGTCCACACTTGAGCTGTAGCAAAAACAGTGGAATAGAATACCAGCCTAGAAGATCCCACCATCAAGAGACACAAAGGCCCAGAAACACCCTTAGGAAAGTACTCTATAGGCACTGGGGTCATTTGCATGGCTAAGTTTCTTGGCACGAAAGTAGTAAGAATATTCTGGGGTTCTTTTATAGCCAAAGACTCCCTAGACTTGAATTCTCAATGACGTGTGTCCCCTGGCATGTCAGTGGGTACTAAGCCCTGGAATGGGTCTACAGACACACCGTTTAGAAAACATTGGTTTAAGCCAAATCAAGTGCATTTCTTTTTAGAACCTGCCCTGGATCTTTAATGTGTCCACTCTTCCCTTAAGCTGTGTATCTTCCCTTTCATTTACAACACTGTTGGCATACTAGCATGGTTCTTTCTCAACACCCTTCACCACCATAATCAGTACCACCACTGTCCCATCAATTATCTTTCTCGGATGCAGTTCTTATATCAAACATCCTTCTTTCAAGAACGCCCTTAGTTCCCTAGACAAGGGTTGGCAAACTATAGTCCATGGATCAAGCCCAGCCCACTACAAGTTTCAGTCCCACAAGCTAAGTTTTTTTTTTTAAGTTGGGGATCAAGTTAAATTTAAAATAGTTTTATGTGGAGCTGATGAGATGGCTTAGTAGTTAAGAGCTCTTGCTCTTGCAGAAGACTAAAGTCTATTTCCCGGTATCTATGTGAGTGACTTACAACTACCTGTAACTCCCACTTCAGGGAGATCTAATGCCCTTTCCTGGCCTCTAAAGATAACCACACTCTCATAAGCAAACCCATACAGAGATACACAAGATTAAAAATAAAATAAATCTGAGCTGGAAAGATGACTTAGCAGTTGAAAAATGTCTCAGTTACTATTTTATTGTTGTGAAGAAACACCATGGCCGAGGCAACTTATTAAAAAAAAAAAAAGAACTTATTGGGGGACTTACAGTCTCAGAGGATCAGAGTCCATGATTATCATGGCAAGGAGTATGTCAGCAAGCAGGTGGGCATGGTGCTGGAGCAGCAACTGAGACCTTACATCCTTATCTACAAGAGATAAAGAGAGCTAACTGGGAATGGCGTGAACTTTTGAAAACCTCAAAGCCCACACCCAGCGTGACACATCTTCTCCAAGGAAGTCACACCTCCTAATCCTTCCCAAACAGTTCCACCAACTGGACCAAGTATTCAAATATATGAGCCTATGGGACCATTCTCACTCAAATCAGCACAGAATGTAAACTGCTCTTTCGGAGAAACCAAATTCAATTCTCATCTCTCATGTCAAGTGGCTTACAACTGTCTGTAACTTCCGTTCCATGGAACTCTCTGCTATCTGTGGGTACCCACACTCCCTTGCACATGCCCACACACAGACACACATTCATAAACATAATTGTAAGAGAAGTAAATATTTTTAAAAATAAAATAGATCTTCAGAAGAAAAATAATTTTGTGGGCCCACAAGATGATGCTGAGTAGAAGTACTTGCCACTGAGCCTGACGACCTGAGTTCAGTCCTCAGAACCCACACAGCAGAAGGAGACAACTTGAAAATTGTCCTCTGGTGGGCATATCTTTCTCTTTAAACAGAGGTGGCTTGCAGAGTGTTTTAGCAAAGTGATGCTATGAACCAAATCAGCCAGACACAGAATGTTTCATTTGAAGGAATGTTTTACCCTGAGGAGTCTGAAGGATGTCCTGGTCATACTCTTTAGTGGTCTATAGAATGCCACAAGATCGAGAAAGGCAGCACCCAGAATCTCAAGGAAACTGGGTCCTACCCAGGAAAGTTGGGGTCCCACAGCATGGCTGAAGAATAGAAAACACACAAGCAAGAAGAGAAGAAAGGGAAGTGATGGAATTCCCAGGATGTGTGAGGACTACAAGGCACTCGCTGAGAAACGAAGATGCACTGAAGTCTGTCTGGGCATCCCGTCTCAAAGGAAGAGCTTTGTCATCTCTGTCACACTCTCAACTTGCCCTCTGACTTCTTTCCCATTTTTTCTAAATCGCTGCTTTCCTCAGCAGACACTGTTTATAAGGTATGATGCCAAACTTAAGCGTTACCAAGAGCTTGTAGACCTGTGTCAGCAAGATGTCATCTCTCTGCCCTTCAGTCCAGCTGCATTCAACCATTTCTGCTGGCCGGTGTCCCTGACTCCACTTGAAAATATGGGCCTTCTAAAGGATCCCAGACTGAAAGCACCTGGCCATTTCCCCCATTTAAAACTAATCAGGTCCTTTCATATCCCTTTATCCACAAAGAGCACTTCTCATCACTGATTGGCTGCGCCACAAAACCTTCAGGTGTTGTTGTGACAAGTCGAGCACCATGACATTATCCCTCACATTGTGGCACTTGCCACGTTGTGGGGGACATTATGTAGGTAACCACATAAATCAGTAACTACTGGAAAATAGGGACTCTGAAGGAAAGCTATAGGCCATTGGGAGTGTGTATAGGGGACATTACTTAATGGAGGTGACACAAAGGGGTGACATCAAACAGCAATCTAAATAGAGGGTTTCAAGCAGCTATTCCTTTAGCACAAGTTTAGCCCTGAGATTTCCACCTACATATCCAGTTGCTGATGATTTCATAGTATCTATAAACCAGAAGTGATGGTAGCCAAAAAGAAGGTTCCAGTTTTCTGGGGTTGAGCAGTGGGTTGCCTCTTTCATGCCACCACCAGAAATGATTGGTAGGAATCTCTGTATTCTTTGGACAAGTTTACCATAGATTTCTGTGATTTTTATTTTACAGATGGGAACCTCAAGGAGGCAGGTGAGGTCTCAGCTAAGGTTGTTAGGATATATTCCTCTTTCTGAAAATATTGCAGAAATGAGCTGTTTATTCCAGAGCCACTGGGCCCTGAGTCCAGGAAGTCAATTGGTAGATTCAGTCCTTGGCCATATAATTTATCAACAAGCAACATTCATTAGGCTCTGTCTGGAGCTCCATCTGTTCAAAAGGCAGGGGTATTCCTGAAGAGACACGTGGTCTTTCTTTAAAATGAACAGGATAAACCAGAGAGAACAGAGGAATGAGGACTCTGGATTCCACTTGATCAATAAGCACTAAAGGGAAATATGTGGTGGGTGCTGTCTCTTCAGAAAGTCCAAAGTTAGTACAAGCTTTCCAGGAATTTAATCCGTTTGGGTAAATCTCACACAGAGATACACACCAAGATCAATATACAGCTAAGATGTGGATCAGACATAAGTCACAAGTCCAATAGCCCAACACAGACAAGTACTAGAGTGGTTGAGAAGGACTCCATGGCAACATAACCGAGCATTTACAATACCTACATACACACAAATATATACCAACAACTGCTAACATTTCCAAAGCTCTTGTTTATGCTGTAGGCACGGTGCTAAATGCTTCTAGCACATTTATCTCTCTGAGATCATCAGAGAGGTGCTATTATAAGATGAAGAAACTAAGCAAGAGAAGTCAAGTAACCTGGCCAAGGCTACTCAGCTAACGTGGCAGAATCAGAGTGGGACCAAGCTCTATTTTTAACCAACAATCGACCCTACACATCAATAGAGTCCTGGAGGGAAAGATGAGGATGTTTCCATGAGTCTCAGGACAAGTAAACCTCTTCATCTCTATCTGTTAATTATCACCTACAAAAGCATTTTCAAGATAACGCCGAGATCTTAAATAAAGTATAACTAAATTACATAAATTGTTAAATACCATCTTGGTACACAGATGACTGAAGTAAGCGGGTGAAAGCCAGATATGGGAATAGTACTAAGTATCACGTATAGAAATGCAATTGTGCCATTTTAAATAGGATACTTAGAGAAAGCCCTGATGGCAAGGAGAGGCGACTGCATAGAGTACCAATTGAGTAAGGAAGCTGAGTGTGAGGAGTTATTCTAGGTACAACTACTGGCATTGGTATTTTAACCTTGTTATTAACCTAATTGGAAATCTGAGAATGATCTTCCTCCACCTCTTGGAAGTGGGCGAGGTCTGGTTGCATGCCCTCAGAGGTTCCTTATGGAGAGACATCACTTGTGGTTATCTGGCCATGAGTGTGTGACTATTTCCCGCACGTTCCAAGGAAAAGTTCCCAGGTGCTTATGATACCTAAGGCCAACTTGAGGAATAGTTCTGCATGCCTCCCTATGGTGCCCTCAATGTGGGGAGTCCTTCTTCATGACCTCCCTAAAACTATTCTCTCTCCTTCTCTTCCTAACTTCCCCATTCAAAAATTATCAAGTGTTTTAGGAATATGGATAACATTATCCATCCTTAAATCCACCCATGGAATGGACCTTCAGCTAGAAATCTCTATTAAAGAACTCCTTTGAGGAAGATTTAGCCATTCTCGCTCATTTACTAAAAGGCCCAAAAGCCACAGGGGAATTCTTGATAGCATGGGGATAAAGCAAAACCAGTTAAAAACCAGTGTTCACTGCAGTGATGTGCTTGTGCACCACACAAATCTGGGACCATCACAAACTAGAACCTGGAGTCTAGAAAAGGGAAAAGTTAGGAGAGCAGCTTTTCTGATGAAATCGCTCATCTTTCAGGGTTTTTCCTCTTTTTTTCCAGCTTTCCTTTCTTAGTTCACATGTCCCCTCCAGATAAAAATATGGTTACAGATGGCTTTGAACTTAATGTTTCCACAATCTTGTGCCCAAAAGAAAAGGGGGCAGTTTTCTTCATCTACTTTGGGTCAAGTGTCCATCTTTGGGCTAAGCTCTGTGACCAGGACAACAAGGCTCTGTGATTGTCAGTTCCCCCTTAACATAGGACTGGAAAAAAGAAGGCATTTGCTGTAAAGGTAGGAGATACCATGACCAGAAAAAAAGGAAGAGAATCCATGGATGCCGAGAAGGCAAAAACAGTAGATTTTGCAAATAAATAAGATAGTACCAAACCTATTCCATCACCCGTTGGGTGTTGTGTGTCGATGTATTACATGAGACATCTGTCCATCAATCACTGAGCGAGAGTTGTTGATGGGGTACCACGAGATGAGACTGTGAGCAGCTTTGAAACCAGGCTAAGGAATGTTTAAACATCTGGTATGGATAATATAGGATGCCAACAACATATCGGCGCTGGGGGTGCCAAGAGAGATCCTGAGGGAGAGGGTTATGTCATCAGAGTAGTGCCTTGCTGGAGAACAGAGAGGAACGCTATAAAATGCTGCTCTCTAGACGTGGCATGGTCCTTGCATACATGAACTCATAGCAGCCGTGGTCACCAGCACCAGACTAGTTCTCCTGGTGGGGGATGGGGGGGAAACAGGTGTTCTTGAGGTCCCACCCCTCCCTGAGCAGCAATAAGCAATTAATGACTGCTTTGGGAAAGAAAGTCGCATTCGTCAATAGTGAGTCCGCTGGTAAGGACCCCTTGTTCATGTAAATTACTGCTTACACATGCTCATGTAATAACAGCAGTTAAAAAGAGTGGGACACCAAAAAACAAAAGCAAAAAAAAAAACGTGAAAATAGAAGGGGTCTTGGGAAGAGGAAGGCATTCAGCAGGAAGGGGAAAAGGGTGAGAGATAATAATGGTAGAATTTTAAAGACATTGTATATGTGTGCATAAAGAATAAATGTTAAAATATTTTTACCTTTTCTTTTAATATTTTTAAATGATGTTCAAGAGACAAAGGCAAGAATATTTTTGTGAGTTTGAGGCTAGCCTAGTCTGCATAGTGAGTGTAAGGCTAGCCGAGGCTACAGAGTGAGACTGTCTAAAAACAAACAAAAAGTGGTGTTTTTCCTGCAATTTTTTGCCTCTGTCTTTGATTTCCAGTGACATGAGATGGTTTGTGTGGCATGAGAAGCCATGAGTACCGGCACTCTGGATAGAGTCCGGGAATTATTTTCCAAAACCCCTTATTTCTTTATGACGTGTTCAGGGACCTCTTTCTCCTAGTCGTTAATCCCTCAGAATGAAGAGGGATGATGATAACGTTGGACGGAGCAGTACATGGAGACACATCACCTATTAATTCTAGGGCTCACCTCCCAGCTCCCGGGAAAGGCAAACATTTCCTCTGGCAGCTAAATGCAGGCTTCAAAGTCAATGTGAAAGCAGAGAGCACACTGTGATATCTTTCCTCTTAACAAGGCTTGATGAAAGCGATCTCCACAGAGGCTGCCTAATTGGGCAAGGAGCATCTCTCTGAGCCGCACGGGCAGAAAGAATGGAGAGCCAGTTAGTACATTCTGTCTGAAGGAGCCCCACTTCCCCAAGCAGGGGATGCTGCCTCACCTGAAGAGCCCCCGATTCCACACACCTCCCAGGGCCCTCCAGGGGTCTCTCATCAAGTGGCTGTTTCGAGTGAATTCTGAAGGACTGGTCCCACCACTTTATCCCATAGCGCAAACTCTTTGGTTTTCTAATCATCCTGCGGCAGTGTCAGTGGCCCTCTTAAAGCTCCTGAAAATATGTGAGGTTTGTTTCCTGCTCCGAAGACTCCCAGAGAAGCCAGCAGTGGTAACCATAGCTCCTCGGGGCTGTGGAAGGGAGAGTCGGAGGACAGATGCATCCCTGCCCAGGCCCCAAGGAGTGCCGCTGTAGGTAGGGACACTTGAGGACTGGAGGGCAAATAAATGAATGGTCCTCCTCAGTGGCCAAGTTCTAGATTCACCTTCGGTCAGGCAACTCACCCTTCCCTCTGCCCGCCTTAGCCACAACCTCAGTCCTACTTAATTCCCAACCTCATTATGTCCCAGATCTTCCCAAGACTAACTGGCCACCCCAGTTGTCAACAAAGGCCCTCATTGAGGAAACAAACATGGATATTAGTAATGGCTAAATGTATAGATGGCATTTTGGGTACCAGATTATCTTAGATACATGCCTAATTCTAGGTACAACTCCATCATTTCTTCCTTTTAGAAACAAGAACCTGAGGCTCAAAAGAATCTAGATAACTTTACCCAGTGTTAACACAACTAAAAAGGAGCCAAGATATCATCTCCAGGGTAGAGTAGGAGGAAGCGGGACACACACTGAATTCTTCGGGGGCACTGCTTTTAGGCGAGAAAATTGATACTCTGAAAATCATCTCTCCTCTCTTAACCTGTCAATCAATCAACCAGTATTTACGGAGAGCTCTCTTGATGCCCACGCTGTGACACACCAGCACTTGATACATGCCTTTCTGGTCAAAGAACTTCCATTCCAGCTAGAAAACAAGATGTGTCCCCCCTGACAATTTAGTAAAAATATACCAAGGAGCAATATATAAAAGATGGTGTAACACTAGAATAAAGTTCTAGAACGCTAAGCTCAGGGTGTCATCCTGGGACCCACACACGTACCTGGCACATGTGAAGACTTCGGAGGAAGTTAAGAACACCTTTAAGACACATATAAATGGATCTTCACATATCTCCTCCTGGCTTTCCTCAGATTAGTGGCTCTTAACCAAGGGTGGTTTTGCCCTTTCATTTGTTGTTGGTTTTGAGTGTGTGTGGGGGGGGAGGTGCTTTTGGCTTCTAGTACCCAGTAGATGCCGGGGATGGGGCTGAGCATTCTACAGTGCAGCTCAAGACAGCCCTTTAAAACAGTCTTTTCAGGGTGGCTCCCAATATCAACAGTGCCAGGGCCGAGACACCCTGCGCTAGATGCTCTGGGGTATCTGAGTCCATTCCAGACGTGTTAAGGACCGCTATTCAGGAGCTTATTTACCTGATCAGGGGCCTGGACAAAGAGTGTCCCCGGAAACACTTTGCTGAGTCTCCTGGCACATCTTCGGGAACTGCTCTTCTAAAACCCGACTATCCCTCCACACCTAAGAGACTGTCTATAAAGATCTAAGCACTTGCTTTCACTGGAAAGGCTCGGAGGCTTATGCTGCCCCGGGGCCATGTTTGCACTTCCAACTCACCTTGAATCGCTTGGCACAGAAGAAATCAAGAAACAGTGACCATTTCTATCAGCCCCGAGGGGATGAGACACAGCGGCACCAGGTCAGGAGGTGGGAGCCCTTCGCGTTTGACACCTGTGCCTCATGTCCCTGTTGAGAACTGGATCCTAGGTGATGGGAATATGATGCTCTGAGACAGTGACAGGTCTGGGATGCAGGGCATCTGGCCCTCCCACTAAGGAACCCTTCAGATGAAACCCCAGTTTCTTTCTGTAGAGAACGCAGAGATCATGGGGTCTGGATCTGCCACAAACCAGGAAGAGATAGGTATTATGGGGATTTCCTGCAAGGGATTGTCTCATGCAGTTGTAAAGCCCAGTTCAGCGAGTCCGAAGTCCTTGGGACAAGCCATCAGGTTATACACACTGCCACTCTTGGCATAGGCTCGATTACAGCCATCCACAGAATTCTTTCTTCCATGAGCCTTCATCTGGCTGCATGAGCCTCAATTACATTATCCAAGGTAATGTCCTCTGCTCAAAGTCAGCTGATCCTTGATATTAACCACATTCACAAAATAGCTTCACAGTAACAGCTAGTTAAGTGAGTGGTTGACTGACTGGTAATTATCGCCTCTCCCAAATGACACAAAAATGACCACCACAGGCTTCCTGATGTCTCCGTTTACTTTGTAGCTTTAAGAACTTGCTAGTTGTGTGTGAAAGAAAGAGAGAGACAGAGAGTGATGGGTGATGTATGTACTTATTAGTGTGAGTATGTATATGTGTGCATATAGAGATGCACAAACGTGTGCTCGTGCACATGGAGGTTAATGTCCAACGTCTTTCTCCAATCACTCTCCACCTTTTACTATGTTTTGAGACAGGGTCTCCCATTGAACTTGAGGCTCATTCTTATGGGTAAACTTGGTTGGCTAATGAGCTTTAGAGATCTGCCCGTCATCTATACACACACACACACACACACACACACACACACACACACACACACACA
>CABHPQ010001241.1:33143-101831 GCA_902168405.1 Peromyscus aztecus
CCCTAATAAATTTATCTGGGGTCAGAGAACAGAAAAGCCACTAGATAAAGAGGCTAGAAAATGGTGGCACTCACGCCTTTAATCCTAGCATTCCAGAGACAGAAATCCGTCTGGATCTCTGTGAGTTCAAGGCCACGTTGGAAACAGCCAGGCATGGTGACACACGCCTTTAATCTCAAGAAGTGAGTCTTTAATCCCAGGGAGTGATGGCAAAAACAGAAAGATATTTAAGGCGTGAAGACCGTAAACTAGAAGCATTTTGGCTGGTTAAGCTTTTAAAGGCTTTGAGCAACACAGTTCATCTGAGATCCATTTGGATGAGGACTCAGAAGCTTCCAGTCTGAAGAAACACGATCAGCTGAGGAATTGGCAAGGTGAGGTAGCTGTGGCTTGTTCTGTCTCTCTGATCTTCCAGCATTCACCCCAATAACTGGCCTCAGGTTTGATTTTATTAATAAGACCATTTAAGATTCCTGCTACATCAGGTTGAGTGAGAAACCCTGTCTCAAAAGCACAAGGTGGAGATGATTAAGGAAGACTTTAGATGCTCATTGATGGCCACCAGATAGATGTACACACACCCACACACACAGGCATACACCACACACAAAATAAAATAAAATGGGTTTTCTAACAGCATAATTGTTATAGAAATAATAGGCCTGCCCAGTAAGAAATCAGACACAGAAATTTAAAAAGAAAGAGTTCTTTACTAGTGCATGGTCTAGTTGGGGCTGATGCTCAAAATAGGAGCTGGCCTCAAATAGATTTTACTAACTTATGTACACCTTAGCCTTATGCATCCTTAAATCTCTATCAGGTCCCAGCCCCAGGTCAGACTTTGAACAATTTAAACAGATACAGGCCACATACAGGTTTATATAGCAGTGATATTTACAGGATATTTCTTAAGTACACCAGTGTTGTTTTTTTCCAATAGTGTTTCCCCAGGGCCATCTTGCCCACCAGGCAGAATTGTGCTTTTCCTGATTAAGGGCATGGGGGCTTAATGGCAGACGAGGACTTGATGGTATTTGTGACCCTTTGTTGCCTGCTGCTTGGTGCCTTCTTGAGCTGCCTGTTAGAGGCCATGTTCCTTGGGGATGGGCCTAATGGTTGGTCAATCCAGGTAAACAAACATTTATCAAGCATCATAAATTTTGAGTATCTCTAACAGGTCTGGTTAGCATACTACTTTATCCTTGGGATATTTTTGGAGGCATTGCTCCCTTAGCTAAATTCTGCTTTCTGTGATTTAGTGTCTCCTAAACAAACCTATTATTAAATCCTTTATAATGTTGATTCTACTACTTTGAGTTTCTTCTACATCCTAATAGTCAATGGTATTTTCAGTCATTGATGTCTGAAGATGAATATTTGTATTCGATATTCAGCAGAAGTACTTTGGCAGAGATAGGAGGGCTTGGGTGTTTCTGCAATAGACAGTTGTGGAGAGAGCATTTCTCCAGCACAGACATCTCCTGGGGAGATAGAGACGATATCTCTGTGCATACAGAGAAGCTGCAAGGCAGAAAATCAAACCAAGAGAGAGGGAGGCGGCGATGGAAAAGAGACTCCCAAAAGGAACACGCAAACCTCCCCAGCAACGCTATGCCCAAACCAGGGTTGTATGTGGCCCATCGCATGGGAAGTTGTTTTAAAACCAGCATTAACTAGTGACCCCAGTTCACACTAGAAAATGGAAGGAATTAAAAAGTTGGAGCTTGGTAGAGGGTAAAGTTATTCGGCCCCGAAGGAAAGAGAATTTAGCACTGGTACTATAATTTCCAAATGAATAATCAGAACACATAGCTGACAAAGTTTGGGGGACTGTTTTGGGCTTAGGGGTGTTATTGTTATTTTGGAGTAAGTAAAGTAGTCTGAAAAATGTACTTTGGATATACAAATATAGAAACTCACTAGATATTTCAACACTGTACAGCAAAAAGAATAAATTAGTGTCAGTTTGAGGTCTAGAAAGGGAGTATTGAATATATTTTCTATTTTAAGGGACAATATTACAAACAGTAGCACATTAAAGCCAGAGAAAAATTTTCAGAGACTGATTGAGGTTATGGTCTATGAAACCAGAATCCACCCCAGGCTATTAGTCAATAAGCTTATATTAATTAAGAGGTCCTAAGATGCTTCCAGCAGGTGGCTGTCCTTTTCAGTGTAACCAGACAACATTAATTTGACTTATGGCTGGTTAAATGAATTGCTTTTGAGGCTGCCCTAGTTAGTGATATCTCACAACCCCACATCACACAAGGGATGTGATGCCCTCCATCTCCTTACGACCTCCTTAAAAGGGTAATTAATTAATCAACAAAAAATTTAATTGCCATTTCTTACCAATTTTCTTGAAAACCTCTTGCTCAACCTTGTTGAGCATCTATGATGCTCACTGTTTCTGTTAAGATTTGAATGCACCATCTACGACTGAGCACCGACTGTAGTTCATGATTAGCACTTTGAACAGCTGTTAACCATTGAGTTAATCACCACCCTCTACAGTAAGAAGCTTCTCCAACCAAGGCTGGATGCTCCACAAATCTATGGCTGTGAGCGCAAATATTTAGAAGGGAGCCTGGCAACATGGCCATCTAACAAAACAACATCAGTGGGTCTTCCTTCCCTAAGGCCTATGGCTTCCCTAGTCATGGGTTAGGCCCATGTTCACAGTACCAGGTAAGAATCCCTTCCTGTGGAACAGGTCTCAGATCCAATCAAGACAGTGATTGGTTACCACCATAAAGAGCCTGGCCAGTATATCACCAGCAGGAATCTCTTGCCTGGCAGGTCATTCATTGCTGTAGCACACAGGGTCCAGCAGCGACACTGTGTCTTTTCTCCTTCAGCTGCCTGCATACCAGTTTGCAGTACTATGAAGACAAGCCAGCAAGGAGAGAGTTTCCACCCCTCAAGGCTCGGGGAACATCTCAGAAGAGGGGGCAGAAGTTATGAAAGATAATTTCTCCATGACCTAGTGGACAACAAAGCCACACACACACACATGTGCATATGGGAAGCACAAACTGGACTTAGTAGATAATTTTAAAAAAAAATGAAGTTGGGAGGGAGACACGTCGGAAACATGTGTGCAAGTAACACAAAATCTAACTTAAGACTGAGATGAGAAATCCATATAATATTCTGGGAAACGTCTGAGCAAGTTTCAAGAGAGCCAAAGTCAGTAGCCTCAGCTACCAGAAGCTACAAGAGAAACCAAATCCTTTTCCCGTATCCTCTGTGGTTGTCTCTCTGCATACACACCTTCCTGTGTGAAATGGTCTGTGTCATAGCTCTTGCATTTGTGTTTCCATTCAAACTATTTGTTCACCTGAAACTAAAATAGTCGATCTTACTTCTGAGTTTCTAGGAGAGGGAAGCTGAGTGACCCAACTTGAATCAACTCTGGCTCATTCACATGTGACCACCTGCCAACCGACCTTACTTCCATAGCAAGCCTACGACCTATTATTCTGTTTTGCTGTGGGCTCCTCTGGTCTCCTTTTTCCATCTGCCTGGCCACTCTGCTTTATATCTTTGAGAAGCATCTCGAATATGTCTGCTCCCCTTGAACTCCTTTCCTTGTCTTCTATTATTCTCTAGAGCTCTTGTAGGAGCCTTCTCTTCCTGTCATTCCCAATGAATTCTCCTAGGAGGAAATAGGAAGTGACCTAGCCCGCTGTCCTCGCTCAGTCTCCCTGATTTTCTAAGAGTGTCTTGTTCCTCTTCTTTGTAAACCCTACTTTAGTCTGATGCTATACCAACTTACCACTTCAATTCTATCACTCCCTACAGCAAAACTCTTCAAAGAACGTGATGGTTTCTCAAAGCCGAGTACAAATTCCTTACCCTGAACATTTAATACTGTTTGTAATCTGGTCCAAATAACACTTTCTAAAAAAAAAATTCTGCCAGTTTCAACTCCTCAAAACGATAATTCTACTGACCCTATAAGATTCAGAATAAAGCTGTCTTCTATGGAAGCCTTACACATTCAGGTCACTGTGGTTGTGCCTTTCTGAAATCCCACATAACTCTCAGCAAATCCTTTTTTTTTTTTTTTGACATTTATGTCCTCATCACTTGTTCTTTTATTGCTGGTTAATTCATTATATCTCTCATTAAATCATAAGCAAATGACACGGAGATTCTCACTCATCTGTGGGCATACCCTTATGTATTTCATCATGCACACTGTTTACCCAGAAAAGTCGTCTTGAGGATACTAGGACTCCTGTGTTCATCATGTAGACAACTGCAAAGATGGTCACAGCACCTAAAACCCGAAGACTTTCTGTAGAAAGGGTGCCATCGGGCTAACAAATGACCCAGTATGAGGCCAGATCTTTTCATCCTTACACTCGTCTCTTGCAGAATGCTAATGATTTTCCTCTGCTTTGTTCTTTAACCTCATCTGCTTTTAGCTTTCCATCCTGTCCCATACATCTTAATCTTTCATCTCTTTCACTTTCATGGTTTTAACCTTTCATCTCATTGGCCTCTAGCCTTTTCTCATTTATTTTAAATCTCATCCACTTTATCTTTTCATTATTTTTTAATGTTGAATCATTAACCTTTATTTTGGAGTTTAATTCTCTTGTATTTTTGACTTCAAGACTCTTTTTTCTTCTGATTTCACTCTCAAATTTTCAGTTTTACTTTCTTCTAAATAGCTACCATTCATTATAAAAATGGACCAAGTGCTCTTCTCCCTCTTCCTTTATACCTCTGGACTTAAATTTTATTTTCCACGACTGGTAAGAAGGAGGTTCAAAGAGATCTTATTACCATGCACAAAAATGATTTAATGAGATATAACAGCTCCTCTCTAGACCCTGGGGACTCCATACTATAATAGAGCCCCATCTTCAGTCCCAGTCCTGTAGAGATGAAATTATAGTTTTTGAGTGGGAATTGAAAGGAATGCCCGGTCAATGACCTAACTAACACTATTTTGTTTCTGGCTCCATCCTGTTTCATTTCCTTCCTTCTCAGTTCACCTGAGTCTTTCTCCCCTAAAGTTATTTTGAATCCCGGGAACAATAGGCTCAATGGCACTATGGTGGCAGATAAGATGTTCTGTCAGTCCACAGTTGGTATTTAGAGAAGAACTATGTACAGGGAAGCTAATCTAGATCCATAGTCTATTCCAATCCAAAGGAAAACATCACTCTTACTTCACAAAAATAGTTCAGTATACCTGCCCCTGGGTAACTAAGACCAGTTCAAGAAAAGATGCCATGCTGAGAGCCCAGTGTTAACCTCTGCTGGTAGCAGACTGGGCATTCAGCAGTCACCCTTAAAGAGGGGAGGTCCACATTGCTACACTCATGCACCACCTCCGCCCCTGCTACCACATCTCTGTGTTCATGAGCCTACCGGATGATGATGGGGATATCTAAGGAAAGAGGGAGCTGTATCCACAGAACAGGTTATCCTGTCTACTTGGGTTTCAGAATCCTCTTCTGCTGGGGTCACCATTTAGTGAACATTCACATAAGACACAAATATCTTAATTTTTCTTGCTCCTTTAGAGTGATGAGTCCACACATCTTTTTCCCTAGAAAAATGAGGCACTCTAGCTACACTGAGCATTCTTCTTAGTCCTTGAAAATACTTAACTGATTACCTCATATTGAAGGGCCATAACACAGAGAACAACCTTCTCTCCAGAATCTGACTACTTTCTACCTAGGACGATGTGAGCTTTGGACACAAAAGAAGCAGATTTTCTGTGGCACAGCAGGTAACAAGATGTATTTCCTTACACATTAGTATGTCCTGTAACAACTAAGATTCACCTCCTGAAATGTCTTGTGGTGGAGTCTGTATTAGTCAAGTTTCTTTAAAGGAACAGAACTGCTAGAATGAAAGATGATAGATAGATAGATAGATAGATAGATAGATAGATAGATAGATAGATAGATAGATAGATAGATGATAGATAGAAAGATAGATGATAGATAGATAGATAGAGTTTGACTGAAAAATAGTCTCCATTATAGACATGCTGTATATAAAATAACTGCAGCCATTCATAAACAGTGAGAGATAAATGGATGGAAAATATGAGAAAGACCATGCTTAGAAGAATGCACTGAGCTCCTTGACCATGCATTAGTATGAGGAGCTGGTTTGTGTGAACTCTTCAGGTTTAACTATGTTATTTAATATCTCAAAACCTCTTGTTTCCTAACCTGCAAAATTAGGAATGTCAATAATTTATAGTCGTCCTTGGAATTGGACAATATATGTATAAACTGTTCAGCACAGAGTCTTTCATGTGCTGTGTTAAATAGACATTGCTTGGTTTTAGAACACTGATAAAATAATGAGTTTAAAATGATTTCCAGGATCTGAGCCAGAGAGACTGAGGAAATGGTGATGTCAGACAAAATTAGACAGTTGTTCTGGGAAAGAGAAAATTAGTGTAATAGTTGGATACAGTTAGCACATTCCCAGATGCTATGGGCATAAATTTGGAAATGAAACAACAGACATCTCAAGATCACCTCATAGCCATAGCCATTTCCTAGCGTTTGCCCTGATATCTCCACCAGCTTGAGTGGGCATCACTCTCAAACACGTTGCTTGTTTGCTTGATTTAGAAGTTACCTACATTCACATCCATGGCTTCGTCTCTCATCAGCATCAACCCATGTAAGTGCATATGCCTGCTTCATTGACAAGCTGTCTTCTCTCTCTCTAATTATTAATGAAAATGTTAATTAAATACATCCCCTGTGGCTTACCACCTGACACCTTTTCCCCATGTGGGCATGCCATAATTTATCATGAATCTTTTTTTTTTTTTCCTCTCCAGTTAGTTTTCAGAATCACAATTGGCTTTTTAAACACAGAGATTGGAACGAATTCACAGAATACATTATAATCACATCTGCCACATCTACAAGTGGCAATTGATATGCAGTGGCTATAGATTCCCCCCCCCCCCCCCCCGCTGGGGGGGATGACACAAGAGGGAACAAGGTTATCTAAATGGAATTTATGGGAGAAAGACGACCACTATTTCAAATGGTAGAATAAAATACACAGGGTCAAACTCAGGATCTCTCCTTTTACATGTTATTAGCACTTACCTGCTCCTAAAGACAATTGTGAATTCAGAATTTCAGGGGCAGGAAATAAGTAGCCAAAATGGCTGCATAAAGCCCAGTTGTATTAGCTATTTTTCTTGTTGCTGTGACCAAATACCTGTCAGGAACCAACTTAGGGGAGGAGGAGATTATTTCGACTCACAGTTCATGGGATTGAGTCCATCACGGTAGAGAAAACACGGCGAGAGCAGCAGCCTATAGCTTTGGTACCAGGAACCAGCTCACAAGTGGACGCGTCAGAAAATAGAGAAGGAATACCTGTGCTCAGCTAGCTTCCTCCTCTTTCTCTTTCCAGTCACTCCAGTGTCCCAGGCTGTGGGATGACACCTGTGATGGCTATTCTCGGTTGTCAACTTGACGATATCTGGAACGAACTATAATCTAGAAATGGAAGGCACACTTGAGATCCAGATCTTAAGGCAGGAAGACCACATGCCTCTGCTCCAGATCTTGAGGCTGGAAGGCACACCTTTAATCTGGGCCACACCTTCTGCTGGAAGCCTATATAAGGACAACAGAAGAAGGAAGGGGTGTTCTTTGCCTGCTTGTCCTCACCTCACATTCATTTCCTTCTTTGAGATCCCAGCAGACCAGCTGAGATACCCAGCCTCGTAGGACTGAGCAGCTACTAGATTCTTGGACTTTCCATTTATAACTAGCCATTGTTGGACTGCAGCCTGTAAGTCATTCCAATAAATTCATATATATACGTGTGTGTGTGTGTGTGTGTGTGTGTGTGTGTGTGTGTGTGTGTGTGGAGAGAGAGAGAGAGAGAAAGAAAGAAAGAAAGAAAGAAAGAAAGAAAGAAAGAAAGAAAGAAAGAAAGAAAGAAAGAAAGAAAGAAAGAAAGAAAGGGGAGAATCATTCTGTAAGTTCTGTGACTATAGAGAACCTGATTAACACAATACCACCCACATTTGGGTCAGTTCTTTCCTCCTCAGTTAAACCCCTCTGGAAAGGTCTTCACATACAAACCCATAGCTATCTCCTGTCTAAACCCAGAAATGTATCTCCTGTCTAAATCCACTCAAGTTGACCATGATGACTGACCATCACAATAGCTCTTTAAACTTTCTACCTCATGACACAACTGTTAATATTTAACATACTCAATAGTTAACTGTCTTTGTTTCTAACTTTGTTTCATTATCTGAAGCTTTTCCTAAAAGGTTTTTATTTTTCTACTTCCTCTGTTCTGTGACAGTTAAAAGACGTTTGTTTAAACTAGAAGTCGTCAAGCAACACCCAGGATTCCTGGGTCAGAGCTCGCCCTCCTCCAAAGAATACATAGTAACACACAGGTCTCCCATATTGGAGGAGACTAAATGCCAAACCGATACAGAGTAAGAGGAAAGAAATATTTAGGAAGAATAGGCTCCTACTACAGGCTCACATTTTAACAAGTTCTCACCTGTCCCTAAGGATAGCAACAATTGCAGAATACATCGAATCCTTGACAGGGAAATAACTAGCCATTTTGTTCCTCCTTTATATATAGCATCCCTTTATGTGATGGTCCTTGAGGACACCTGGGCCAACAGTCCTGTCCTCTTCTCAAGCTAAATGGCTTTAGTTTGTTGATGCTCACCATTGAACAGCAGGCTGATGCCAAGAATAGGAATTCAAGTTAAAACTACAGTGAAGGTCCATATCACTCTAATAAGAACAGCAGTCATTAAGAAGAAAAATATCAAATGATGCTGAGGATGTAGACAAAACAAAAGCCTTACATGCTGCTAGTAGGGATATAATCCCGTATTTGCATTGTGGGAATCAGTTTGGAGGTTCCTCAAAAGACTAAAAACAGACGTAACAAATGACCCAGCTACACCACTCATGGGTATTGACCGAAAGGGTACCAAGTTGACATACCACAGAGATGACAGACAAGCTACAGAACCAACTTAGATGCCCAAGAAAGGAATGAATAAAGAAGGATGGAGTGATACAGCGTGCAGGAAAATGAATGCCACTGGAGATAATCATAGTAGGCAGGTTAATCCTGTATCAGAAAGACAAACATACTTTCTCTGATATGTGGTTCCTAGGTTCTACATTGATACATAAAATCATGCACATATATGTGACATGAAAGCAGAAGGCCTAAAGGGATGAAAGAGAAGTGACAAGAATGTGTGTGCAAATGCTTCCCATACATGTGTGAGTGTGCACATACATCTCTTACATCCCAGGTAGCGATCACCTGGAAGAGTCAGAAAGCTCAACAGAGTCTGGAAGTCTTTGCACTTCAGATGAAGCGCACACAAGCCAGCAGGTCCCATCTGTTTCATATCCAACACTTTTCTTGACTCTTCTTTAAGCGTCCTGATGCTGTTGTGTTGCAAAAAAAAATGACCTCCCAAGAACAGGGAACTAGCGCCTTTGAGTTTGTTATCACTTGTGACATTACCTCTGAAACAGCCATGTGGGACTCCGCAGGTCAGAAAGAGATGCCTCCCTACTCCAGTAAAACTGCCAACAGCCTCTCGAAGCTTTTATGGTCCCAGCCAAAGAGACTTGACCCCTTCCTGACTACCCTAAAATGAGAAATTAGGACAACTCACAACTGAAGGGGGCATTCAAAGAGAGCTTTTTTTCCCCTCTTCTTTTCATGGATTATACTCCAGGAAAAAAATAAATAAATCTGGAGAGGAGCAGGTCCTGAGGACAGCAAATATTTCCGACATTTGAAGAAAGAACTCTCTTCCTGGGACAGAGCAACTGAGTATCAAAGGCAGAGTCCCGCTCTGGCTCTAAGAACATGAAAACCATCACAGTACATCATTTACCCATGGAAGAATCTCTCTATATATAAAGCTGTCAGAAGTTCCTCCTGTACATGGAAAGGGTGCCACATTACACGCCAAAAAGGAACCCCGAGAAACTAACTCGGGAACAAGAAAGAAAAATGAACACCCACAGCAGGAGCTGGGCAATCCCTAAACAGCAAAGGTCAGGAAAAATTCCCGGAGTAAGACTTTGATGTATTTCCATTCTCTTCCTGACTGAGTATGGCTCAGGTATGCACATCAATAAATGTCCACGGATGTTTTTATATAAACAGCTCACTTTTGCTGATCCAATTTCTACCAAGTTTTCAGAGAGAATCACCAATTCGCCACTGCTCTGTAGCACAGAGGCATGAAGCTCCTTTTTGTCCTGGTGCTCGGTAGCTTCTCGGCTATTTATTTTTGGTGTTCCATGGTTGTAGTGAGCATGTCCTTCCTGGTTAGTATATTCAATGTCTATTCTACTTTGCAGTGGTTTTACTTCATGAATCTGTAATTAAAGAAGCCATCGAAGAATGTGGCAACCCCAGGGTTGAGATGGTGTTGTTTTTTGGTTTTGGGGTTTGGGTTTTTTTGGTTTTTTGTTTTTTGTTTGTTTTGGAATTTTTTTTTTGCATGGGTCATATTTCTGCTCCTTTTGCAAATGATATTGAAATATTCATGGAAATCAGCATAAGGTGCATCCTGCTTCATGAAGAAATGTTGCAGAACAATATCTGTAACTGATGCATAAAATATAAGCTTTCTATTTTTATACACCAAAGAGTAGACTCACGTATATCAAGGGTTTATTACATGAGGTTCCTTAGTCCCCCAAACTTTCCCAGTGGAATCCAGAGAACAACAAACTTAATTAAGTGTCCTATGGTTTAGAACATTTAGGTCTTTATATTTGTATAAGATATTCCTTCAAGTTATTTTCTCATTATATGGTTTTTGAAACATAGCACATGCAAAAGCAGATGCTGAAGGGATCTTTATGGTGGGTGATTTTCCTTCCCTTACTATTGACCAAGAGTAGGGAAGTCACACTTGCAAGAGTTATACTGATGCTCGAGGCTTAGCTAGTGTATTTTTCCTTGGTATATATGAAAAATACAAGTGGTACATTGTGGTCAGAGAAACAGAGGAGACTGCTTGGTTTATTAAACTGTTTTCCTAAGATAAAGGAGATGAGTGAAAGAAAGTTAAGCCTTCCTATGACTGGATCTTAGAAGTACATCAGTATAGATTTCTCCACTTCTGGGGCTGGCAAGATTCCTGGGCAGGTAAAGGCATGTGTTACCAAGTCAGATGGCCTGAGTTAAATCTCCAGCTCACACTGGAGCACTGACTCCTGAAAATTGTACTCTGAACACCACATGCACCATAGCAAGCACATACACACACACAAACACAAACACACACACACACACACACACACACACAAACATACACACACCACATCCACAAACACACACACACAAACACATACCACATACACAAACACACACACAAACACACACACCACATACACAAGCACACCACACACACACACACACACACACACACACACACACACACATACACACACCATTAATAAACATAATTTTTTAAAAATTAAGCTCTACTTCCGGAGTACCTGTTTTGAGAGGAAGAAAGAAAAGTAGCAATGGTATTCAGTTTTCTTGGATGGAAGTTTGGGGGTTAAGACTTGGTGGGGGCAGGGCACATCGGTTGTATACACTTCTGGCCAACTCCCAGTTCAGTAACCGTCAAGTTAGGGACGTGAAATTATCTATCATTTATGTACTTACATCACAGAAATCTTCAAGCACTACCAACAGGGCTTTTCTCCAGCCTCTCAGCCCACCACTCCTCCACATCCAGTTGATAAGCATGTTGCAGTATACTGCTGATTAGGGGTGAGTATGAATTGTCTCATATCTGGTCCCAGACTGAAGCTTAGGGGTGGGGTTTGCATTTGCCCTCCTAGCATGGTTCTTTGAGCACAACTCTAGGATTATGTCCCAAGCTTATACTACACAGTCATAGGAGGAGTCACCGGTGCTGTATCTGCTGTGTCTAGGGTTGCCGTATACTTGGGACCAGGTATATCTGTTTCTTGTCTGACTTAGCATTTATGCCAGCATTTTCATTGCTTAACAAAAGCATATTGATGTAATTGATACAATAAAAGTATATATATGGGAATGGATTCCCTAGATTTCCACTGTGAGCTTCCAGTTTCTATAGTGTCCATATGAGACACAGATGCACTGAGATGGTCCTCATACTGAGTCTGAGGCTTTCCAATGATGATTTAGTGCAACATAACCACTCTACTATTTGGTGAAACCTCAAAGATGACCAGGGATAACTCATCGCATTGTTGCCCCTTTCCAGAGCACAGTTCAGAGGACCTCCTTATGGCATAAAGTGTGATCTGTCACTAGAAACCAGGGACGGTGTTTCATTGCGGCCACAGTTGAGGGGAGGGGTGTATTCAGTACTGCTGCTGGCACCTGTCACCCATGGGTGAACAAGCCCCATGACCTATGCTGAGGTCTACACACTACACAGAGCTGCCCGGCCTTGAGAGGTAGGGCTCAGTGGTAAGTGGGAGAGATTATGGTTTAGACATACGGGAAATATAATGGGAAAATTGAGTCTCAGCAATCCTGCTGCAGAGTCAATAGCATTTTCAAAGATTCATAGTATCCGTGAGAGGACTGGACCCTAAGTCAGTTCAACAAACAGAGCTGCAGAGTACACATTTATATCACGAGGAGACGCATGACTTCCCTGAGCCAAAGCCATTTAATTTTTTTTCCATTTTCTCATGAATATATTTAAAAGGGGAATAGCTGTCCATGTGCTGACTCTGTTAGCAGAAGAAAAGTTTTACACAGAGATACTAACTTCATAACCATTCTAGCAAGTGTCTCAAAAGGAAAATTAATTCAACTTAATTCCAATCATGCTTCCCTGTATTTTTTCATTCAATCTTTTGAACTGAAGTGAATCTCAGGAAGTTCTTTCTGTTAAACATCTAACATCCCTACAAATATTATAAACCAAATTAAAATGTCAATTCATGGAAAAAATGTTTTTTTTAACAAGGAGCATGAACACAAATTTGGTAGAACACAGCATGGCTAAATGATGCTTTTACCAAAGTGTGATATTTATGGAGCAGGGATGGTTTTATAACTGTGTCATACATGTGATCCACAACTACCTTCAGAGAGACTGTGAATCTGTCTGTCAGGAAGGAAGCCATGGTGCTTTCCATCTGCATACAGAGAGGAGCTGACATATAAAACACTGCTGAATGAAAACAAAAACATCGAATGGAAATAGACATTTTCACTCATCATAAACTGGACTTTATAAAGCTTGGACTTGTAAAACTGTGTCATAATTCAACCTGCGTGTGCTACAGTGGTACCTGACCATCTGAGAGAAAAGAACTCTATATTTTCCATGAACTTGACCAAATCTGATTTTTAAATATGCTAATTAAAAAAACTAATAAGTAGAAGGACCATTCAACCTTTGAAGACTTGACAAATTATAGTGATCATTAAAACCAGAGCTTTCTGGGCTGGCAAGATGGCCCAGTGGTTAAGAGCACTTGTTCTTACAGAAGACATTGGTTTGATTACCAGGACCCACATGGCAGCTCACAACCATCCATAACTCAGTTCCAGGAAACCCAATACCCTCTTCTGACCTCCTCAGGCACGAGGCATGTATGGGGTGCACAGATATAGATGCAGGCAGAACACTCATATGCATAAGATAAAATAAATAAAACTTTAAAAACATATGTTTACTTTAAAAAAACAGAACTGGTAAACAGGAAGGCATTTAAATGTTTCCCAGGAAACTAAGAGAGCTCAGATTATGTCCATGCTTGCTTGCTTGTTTGCTTGCAACAAACTCATTCTATAGCCCAGGCTGGCCTGAAACTCACCACATAGCCCAAGCTGGAACTGAACTCACAGTAATCCCCCTGCTTCCATTTCCTGAGTGCTAGGATTACAGGTAGGAACCATCACACCCAGGTCAAAATCAGTAGTTTAATTTCGAAATGTAGTTGTCTTTTGGAATAGGCTATTTTTTTTTCAGCTTTCTTGAGGTTTAGTTAGCAGACAGTACGTCTTTATGATGTACGACATAATGCCTCGATATGTGTGTGGAGGCCCACAAAGGTTTCCTAGTGAGATCTGAGCTTGCTTTACCCAGCAGGGCTGCATTAGAGGATTGCTTGACCACCTACCTGTGTGGTTACCAGGTAATTGGAAGGGTCTGCACTTGACTGTGCTAAGGGGAGGTCTTTTGCTCTACCCCTTGGCATTCCTATAAAAGGCCCTTTAGAAGAGACAGAAGGGGCTGGTAGATAATTCTCCAGGCCCTCCTGAAGCTATCCTGTGTTTCTATCTGTTTCTCTCCTCTCTATTCTTCTTCTAAATATTTCTCACTTCTCCCTCCTCAAGAGTACCCTGGGGGAAAGTGAAAGGGGGTCTCTCACAGAGAAATGGGTAAGCCCCTCACTTACATGTAGCTATCTCTAATGATTAAATGGAAATAATTAACATATCCATCGCCTTATACTCTTACTTTTGTGGTGAAGACATTTAAGATCCACTCTCTTAGAAACTTCCAAGCATGCAACGTACTATTAATAATTACAGTCATTGTAATTATGCCACAGTGGATTTCTAAAACCCTTTTGTCCTTCACTGTGATTTGGACTTTCGGACTATTTCTACCTCCTTTCTTCAATCCACAGCCTCTGGCACTCACCACTTCATTCTGTCAATGAGTAGAATGTTTTAAAGATTCTGCACATGAGTGGTATCATATGGTGTACGTCATTCTTTCCCTGTCTTGTTTCATGCAGCATATGTCTTCCAGGTTCATCTATGTTGACAAACGACAGGAACTCCTCTTGCCAGTCTTAATAATTTGTCACTGTATATAACATACCACATTTTCTTTATCCGTCCATCCACTGATGGACTCCTGGGTTGAGTCCACTTCTTGCTCTTGTGCAATGAACAACCTACTGACTTTATTTCACTTGAATCTACACCCAGAAGTAGGATTGTTGGATCATACAGTAGCTCTGTTTTCAACTGTTTTTAGGAACTTACAGATTGGTTTCCGTGATGGCTTACAAATTTACATTTTCACTAACAGTGTACGAGGTTGCTTTTTCTCCACATTATCATTGTGATAGTCTTGTCGTCTTGCCACGGCCTAGAATCACCTAGGATGGGAGTCTCAGTGAAGAGCTGTATGGATCAAGTTGTCTTGTCGGTGTGTCTATGGGTTTTGTCTTGATTTCCTTAAATGATGTAGAAAGACCCTGCCTGGCAGTGGATTGCACCATTCTCTGTGTTTGAGGCCTGAATTGTATGAGAGTATAGAAACCTAGATGAGCACTAAGTATGCAGACAGCCATTTTCCAAGCCCCTCCCTCTATCCCTTCCAGCCACCTCAACTTCCTGCCTTGACTTCCTCATAATGACGGATAGTCACAGGGCTTATCAGCAAGTAAACCCTTGCTGATAAGGGATAAGGGTCTCCTTGGGGAGCTGCCTGTTCAGACTTTCTGTAGTATCAACACTCACTATCCGCCAAAGGTCTGTGCGTTAAAGGACTGGTTTCCTACAAGGGCTGCCAATAGATGTGGTGGAATGCAAGGATGGTCAGCGCACATCAATGAATGTGATACACTGCATTGAAGAACGGGGGACAAAAGCCATCTAATCATCTCACTCGCTGACAAACGAGCATTTGGTAAGATTCGACAACTGTACATAATAAAAGTCCTCAAAGGTTAGGTTTAGAAAAATGTAGCTCAACAAAGTAAAGGCCATGTGTGATAACCCCAGCACTAACATTACACTCAAAGACAGGAAGTTGATAGATTTCCTCTAAAATAGAAAGAAAGAAAGAAAGAAAGAAAGAAAGAAAGAAAGAAAGAAAGAAAGAAAGAAAGAAAGAACGAAAGCAAGAAAGCAAGAGAAAGAAAGAAAGAAAGAAAGAAAGAAAGAAAGAAAGAAAGAAAGAAAGAAAGAAAGAAAGAAAGAAAGAGAGAAAGAGAAAAAGAAAGAGAAAACAGGGTTTCCCACTCCTGCCACTTCTGCTCAACATGGTGCAAGAAATCCTAGGTACAGTATTCAAGCAGGAAGATGTGAAAGACATCAGGCAGAAGAGAAGTTAAACTGGTCTAGTCCAAAGATGACGTGATTTTACATAGGCAATAATGAGGTAGCTTACAATTCCAGGGACAGACCCATTTGATTTTATTATCCGTCTACTACCCCTTTGATTTTATGAAGGAGTTTGGCACCTATATTCATAAGAGATACTGACCTATCATTTTCCTTCCTTCTAGCGTTCTTACCTGGTCCAAATATTGGAGCAATATTAGCCTTCCAAAAATTAGTTTGCTAGTACCCCTACCTGCTTCATGACTTTTTGTTACAAACCCCTTGTCAGCTAATACTGGGTCTAATCTGAGCTTCAGATCTCTCCTGTGTACAGTGAGAGCTCTAGGAATATCCACTCTCAAGCATGTGGTAAGAATTAATACTTGGGGAATGCATCTTGTTAACTGTAGAATCCTAAACTCGGGGCAGAGACACTGTCAAAGAGACTAGACCCAAACTCCCTTCTCTGTGACCTTTCCCAGACAATCCATAGTTACCTGACCCAAGGAGACCAATCAGAGTTTATATAGGACATGCTGAGTTTGATATAGAAACTGTCTTTGATATCGGCAGAGAGAGAATGTGGCCTGAGTTACAGCCATATCTTCTCTTGTGTGCTGAAGGCACAGAAACATTCCTTAGAAGGAAATAGATGGAGTAGAGTGTTGAAAGAAGAAGAAACATGAGGCCACAAGGTCTAGGTGGGTCTAGCTGAGAGGTCAACCCAATGGTTCACTGAACTTCGCATAGATGACTTCTGCCCAAGATTTTAGGCTGTGTCCCATGAGACCCACACCATGGCCTAGGCAGCTGATGAAGTCATGGTCTAAGCTGAGCCACCTGTCACAGGGCAGTGGAACTGTCCAGTGGCCTGAGAGGAGAACCTACCCAATAGGCATGTGCCAGGCTAGACTAGTGAGTGACTAAGTCAATGAGATTCTCTGGGAGTTTCAATACTTCCAAAAGAGCCTGAGATCTAGAGAGTAAGAGAGAAGTGGAGTTCATGAGACAGCAGAACCCACAAGCCAGAGAAGAGTCGAGAGAAAACAGTAAGATAAAAATCACTACAGAAACTGAGGAAGGATAAGTTTACTGGGGAGCATGGCTGAGTCTGCAGGGGATTGTTACAAGTTAAACTATGGGCCCTGAATCTATAGACTGAAGTTCTCACTCCCTAATACTTTAGAATTCGGCTTTAACTGAACATCGAGTCCTTATGAACCTAAGATCAAGTTAAAGTGGGGTCATTAGGGTAGATGCTAATGGGTGGCCATGTGACCAGGAACTGTGCAAAGGAGAAATCTAGAAACAGATAGCACATGCAAATCTGGAGGAGATGGATGGATAATGCATCTGTGAGCCAGGGTTGCATGATACCAGAAGTGGGGTGAGAGGGATGGAAGAGGTTGTCTCAGCCCTCGAAAGGAAGTGGTACCTTCACTGGGTCATGCTTGCAGAGCTGTGAAACAATGCATTTCTGTGGTTTTAGCGCCCCATCTATGGTGCTTTGAGGGGCCACCCAAGCAGGTTCACCAGATGCCTGGAGTCACCAATGAATCTGACATACCTACTAGCTAACCAGGCAGCAGGCATTTCCAGTTTCGCTCTTGCCCACCCCACCCCCGTATCCCCCACAGCAACCTCGTGCCCTCTGATAACCTGAGCTCCCTCTGTTCCGAGGAACCTGAAAGAACTTTCGTTAACTCAGTGGGAGATTAGCGATGTATAGGAATGAGTCAATGAAGCAGCTGGAAGCAACTGGAGCTGCTGCTTTGGAACCCTCGGATCAGAGTGGAGGAAATTTGAAACAACTTCCCTGACAGCTTCAGGGAGAGGCAAGCAGCCAGCCACTCAACCGCCTGGCAAAGAAGAAAACAGCAGGTGATGCTGGGAAACCTGTATCCTGGCAGCTTTCTGCTGGAGGCAGGATCCAGTCTCCCAGCGACAGGTTATTCCCAGCCAAGCCATGGCATCCAACAGAGCCAATAGAGATAATCCCCTTTGCTCCTTAGGGTCCTCAGTGCAGCAAGTATTTCCGACATCCGTGTTACACCCAAGCAAGGGTCTCTGGTCATCCAAAACAGTTGCTTTTCATGGTGGACCAGAGACCAAACCAAGGCAAGCACTCTCTGGGCTCTTTCAGCCATCAAGCCTTTCCCAGCAGCTCATTTTCCCACAGCCTGGATTCACCTGGTGCCTGGTGTGAGGAAAGAGCTGGCAGGCATCCTGGCTCAGCCATCTGTGCCTCCTCTCCTCACCGAAGTGGGAAAGCATTCCAAATAAATGATTTTGAATGCCCCTTCAATGCATTCAAGTTCTCCTCACGACCTCACAATAGAAACGCCTCGGGGACTCGCGCTGTTGGTGGCTGCTGGAGGGAGAGCTGCCGAACAATATTCTCTGAACTTGTTCTGAAAGAAAGGGAGGAACTGGGGCAAAAACAAACAGCTCTTCTGAGTTTTTGGAGAGACAGGACGCAGTACGGAATTGCCTTGCAGGTGGCGCAACCACATGGCTCGTTTATGGGCTGAATAAGCATGACCAACCCATCCTGGCTCAAGGTGGCACCTGAGCATGTGACGCCAACTGCTGCCAACTCGATGTTTAAATTGCATGTTTTATCTGTAACCGGGTTTTAATTTATTTTGTCTTTTTTGTACCTTGGCCTTAAACAAGCTTTCTTAAAGGACTTAGAGTAATGAACACATTTTTTTTTTTTTAAAGAATTGGCTTGTGCCAGACAAGATGGTGGGGTTACAGTTCATCGTGTTTTATCTCCCAGAACATTCCTTTAAGGTGAATAGATTTGCCTTCACTTTTCAAAGGCTTTATCCGGTTCAGGGAGGTTAGCTAACTCAGCTAGGGGCACACAGCTAGTAGACAGAAGGACCAAGAGTTAAATATGGGCTTTTACCACAAGACATCTTCCTGGTGCTGAAGAGAGGGTTCACAAGACGTCTTCCTGGTGCTGATGAGAGGGTTCACAAGACATCTTCCTGGTGCTGAAGAGAGGGTTCACAAGACATCTTCCTGGTACTGATGAGAGGGTTCACAAGACATCTTCTTGGTGCTGAAGAGAGGGTTCACAAGACATCTTCCTGGTGCTGAAGAGAGGGTTCAACGGTAAAGAGACCTTGATATTCTTCCAGAGGGTCCGAGTTCAGTTCCCAGCACCAACATCAGGCAGCTCAAAACCACTGCCAGCTCCAGCAAATCCAGTGCCCTCTTCTGGTCTCACCAAGCACCCACATGCACATGCCTATGTGCATATACACACAGATACATACTTGCATGGAGATTTTTTTTTTTTTAGGTAAATCTTTAAAAAAAAAAAAACACTTTCCTAGAGAAAGGGTGGGTTTTCAGTATCAGACAAGAGAGGCCATTTTGCGTCAATGAATGATTAATGTATTTCTATTGAAAAGATCTCTTGCTGACTCTGTTTCTAAGATAAATCAATTAGCACCCCGCTGTCAGCTCCAGTGAGATAATCAATCATTTCTAGAATAATTCTGTAATCTTGATCCGTAGTTAACATAAAGCCCATTTTGGAATTGTAGCCAATGGGATTTGGACTGACTCTGCAAGGATCTGCTAGTCCCATAGAATTCAAATTTCAGACTAAAATTTGAGCTGAGGGAGTCTTCCAGAGTGTATAAATAGTAGGTGCCATTTTTGTATTGCTCAACAAAGTAGTAGTGATGACAGAATCCAAATGCAGTGGTGCCTTTAAATGAATTAGCAGCATTTTATTGACTACAATACAATCTACAAACATTTGAATAATTAGCAGTACTTACACATAAAAGCACCTTAATCATTCTGTCTACAGCAATGATCAGTCCATCCATAGATTCGAGATGCCTTAGGCAAAGGGCTCAGGAGGCCCAGTGACTTTGGCCACCAAGATAGGAAGTCCCTGTCAGTCCTCACAGAGGAAGACGGAGAGGCTCAGAAGGGAAAGTGCCGGTCCAAGGCCACACAGTCACAAGCCAATGCCTCTGTATGTCTCTTACATGCAGTCAGCTGAGCTGCAGTTCACCCCAGTAATAATTCACCTTCAGCACCTCGTAAAGCATTAGTAGTGGGGAGAACAGACTCGGGTACACAAAGAAATTACTTTTCCAAAACTGAATGAAACCTTACTCTCAAATCCTTACTTCATTGAACATAAAGTTGGTCACCTTTATCAATTCTGAAAAAAAAAAAAAAAAAAACAAATAGCTCAAGATTTCTCTCCTTGCTGAACTCTATTTCAAACTGAGAAACTGATATAGTGTTAAGGCATCTGAAAGTCTAGGCTTTGCATGTCCATCCATCCACCACAAAGCCATGTCTGATCTGCAACTTACCTCTTGAGTCTTGGACATCATTAGGCTCCCAGACTGCACCTACGGACGGCTGTGCCTCTGCCTACACACATACAAGCCTCTGGCCATATTGCCCACGTTGAATTCCAGTCTGCTCCCCTTTCTTAGCCTTGATGATGCCTATGTAACTGTGGCTTTCCTAAAATTTTCTTATGTCTCTCCTAAAAACAAGACAAATACTGACTGCCGTCTCAAGCACTAAGTTCCAAAACCACATTGTAAGAGGCAAAATAAAAAGGGCTTTTTTTTTCTTTTTTTTTTCTCTAATCATTCTTTCTATAGCCTCCCTTCCTTAAAGTGCAAAAAAAAAAAAAAAAAAAAAAAAAGACGTGCAACTGTGAAAAATACACTTGTTAAATGTCTGCTACACTTCAATTTACAGAGACTAAAGTAATTACAGTTAGGGTGATGTCACCTTTAACAGCAATCTCAGTGAGACACATCTTTTATATGAGATAACTCACAAAATGTGTGTGTGTGTGAGTGTGAGTGTGTGTGTGTGTGAGTGTGAGTGTGTGTGTGTGTGTGTGTGTGTGTGTGTGTGTATGACTCTGGGGGGGGGTGTTCAAAGATCTTCAAGAGAAACAAGCTATGGAATTAAAAAAGGATAGAGAACCAGGTCCCCCAGACCCCACTGTAAAAGAGAATGGTAGTCATATAGCTATTCGGTAGAGTAGCTATGCATCACTTACGGCTCAGAAGTGCACAGAATAATGCTCTCCAATTCATTTAAGTCGCAGCTTAAACTGCATGGTTTAATTGCTCTCTAAGGTTCCACTTGCCTAATACCCTCCTTCTTTGGTCTAGCATGGCCTGAATAGCCTCTATAAGTGAACTAGGAAATAAGATCCAATCATTGCCTCCGAGTAGACTCCCCCGCCGCCCCCCACCCCCCTCCAGCTAAATGAGATCGAATCCAAATGTCAGCAAACCTTTCTGGTCTATGAGTAAAAGCAGTTAAATAATCTCAATAGCCCAAATTTTCTGTACTGTACTGGCTCTTTCTGTACTGTTTATGGCACTCCATAAACTTGTTGTCATCTGGCCCCAACTCTCTCCCCCTACCCTCACCCAAAAATAAATAAATCCTGCAGATGATAAAAGCCCAGTCCTGTTATCTGTCACAATCACAAGGCACTCCCCCTAATAGTGGGACCATTGTGAAAGATGGGTCTCTTCATCCAGTCTCAAGTTCTTGCCCAGCTGCTCCTGTTCCGACGGCCGAAAGCTGCTGCATTGTGAACCACTGTGAATAGTGCATTGTCTGTATTATACAAGTTCTTAGGACGCTTTGGAGATCCAAGGTGAAGCCGTCATCATCCCGGCTTAAGAGGAAGGAAGCCTCTGGTGGACGGATGGAGTGGAGCTGAAGAGAATCACAAGGGGCATTGAATTAAGTTAGCGCTAGAGCAGCCGCAAGGTGGGAGGCACTGAGGAGAAGGAGGGCACTGAGAGGGAGAGAGAAAGAGAAGGAAGGGTGACCCAAAGTAAGACACACACTCCGCGACCCCACTCCTCTCTCCATAAAGCCAGTGAGATGGCACTGTAGGTTAAGGTGTTTACTACCAAGCCTGATGACCTGAGGTCAATTCCTGGGACCCAACATGGTGGAAGGAAAGAGCCACCTACACTAAGTTGTCCACTGTCCTCCATGCACACTCCATAGTATGCACGCATGTTCGTACATGTGCACGCGCACACACGCATACACACACACACACACACACACACAAATAAAAGTGATATTTAGAACTTTGTCTAAAAAGGAAAAGAACAATAAATGTTCCTTCTCAACTAATATTTATCACAAGTCCTCAACTGCAAAACTACTGTGAGCAGTACTGGATATTTCAACAGATTTCCCAGCCCAAATCCTTTTATCCACAGCTTAAAAGCTCAAACCTTTGATGAAATAGCAAAATGATCATGGAATTACCCTAACATAAACATGATACTGCTGCTGATTCCACTGCCCAGGACAACAGACAGCAGAACTGAGGCTTCCTTGACTCGGCCACTGCACCCTGGTTAACTTGACCTCGCCTCATGTTACTGTTCAAGGAGAGTCTCGCATCAGTTCCTCGGACTCAGCTGCTAGTCAACAAATTCCTCAAGACCTTTTCAGACTAACTTCCTTCCAGCACCGTGGTTGTACAGTTTTATTTTTATCTTCGTGACCTTTCATTTGAATGTCATTCTGTGCCCTTGTCTCTGCTCAATGTCGCCTTGCAGTTTTAGATCATTGTTTCAATTTTTAATTCTATCTGTTCTATATATTCTAATCCTCCTATGACTGACTCACACTCATCAGGCTAACGATGCCTTTAAGTTTATTGAAATATTAAAAAGCCAAGGACACGAAGAACTTCTCTCCAAGCTAGAAAGAATCAAAAATGTATCAAAAAGTATCAAATCCCCAGGTGCATTATTATTGACTATCCTGAAAGGTGAGAAGGATGAAGACATTAACAATGGTGATAATGATGGTGGTGGTGATGATGATGGTGGTGATGATGATGGTGGTGGTGATGGTGTCGATGATGATGGTGGAACACAGTGACATCCCAGCACTTATTAGTCACCATGTGCCAATCCTTCAGCCAAGCACTCTCTGGGTGCAATCTCTAGTTTAATTCCACAGCAATCAGATTGGTAGCTGCAATTAATATCCCCATTTTAAAGTTAAGAAAAGTGAGAGTCTCATCTAAGGAGCTGCATACTTTGAGTAATATACTTTGATTATGCTTTGAATGAATGTTGGAGCTGAAATTTTAAAAGCCAGACCGTCTTCCTCCAGAGCCAGTATCTTAGGATTTCTATTGCTGTGAAGAGACACCATGGCCATGGCAACTCTTAAAAAGGAAAACATTTGTTTATATCCAAACCATTACAGAAATAATATTGAGAATAAGCTGGAATCCTTAGAATCTCTGTTACTGACCATTCACACACTGCTTGGGGCTAGGGTTTATCTGATAAGTCATGTAGAGCAAGAGTGCTTGGCTTCTCCTAAATAATATCTGAAATACTGGACACTGAAATATCCAGGCATCAAACAATTAATCAAGCAGGAAAATATTCCTACTGAAGTTGGTGGACTGAATTTTTCCAGTTAGATGCAGGAGCCCCAGAGTTAAATTTCATCAAGTCCAAAAAAATCTTATCACCAATGAGATAGTCGATTAGAATCTCAATGTCCAAAGATAATGAGTCTTTCATGGTCTGTCATCTCAATTGTTCTCAGCAAGTCAATGAGAGAAAATGTCTTCAGAAAGGTCCATCTCAGTGCCTTACTGTGAGAATAAAATCAGTCTCTAGCTCACCTTCTGACTGTTATAATGATCCTTGTACAATGGCACGTTACCCATGGTAGATATTCAA
The DNA here is from genome assembly GCA_902168405.1 of Peromyscus aztecus. NCBI lineage: Eukaryota > Metazoa > Chordata > Mammalia > Rodentia > Cricetidae > Peromyscus > Peromyscus aztecus. The sequence continues at coordinate 57,020 of CABHPQ010001241.1, forward strand.
TAACAAGTATTATCCATATGGAAAAAAAACATATGCCAAACCAAGCACTCTGTAATCAGACTTGTTCATTTCACTGGCCTCAGTATTTCCACTCTGGCTTCTCACCTCCCCTCCTGTAGCTCTATCCACCATATTCCATGGTGACTCATCACCCCAAGAACCCAACAATTTTTCTCATGCATCTAGTCCCTTGTGTTAGCAAAGACATGATACTGAAGAGGTTCAAGTACCACTTTTGTGTATGTGAGCACATGTGTGCACGCAGGTACACACTGATGTGTGAGTGTACCCGTGAGCGGATTTCAGAAGTCACTGCAGGTATATTAGTCAACTGCCCTAAACCTTATTTGTTGAGACCAGGTCTCTCTCACTTGACTGGAAGATCACCAATTCAGCTAGAATTGCTGGCCAGCAAGTCCCAGGGATCTTCTTGTCAGCCCCCATCTCATTCACACACGCGCACACACACACACACACACACTTTCACACACACTTGACTTTTTATGTAGGTGTTGGGGATCAAACGTGAGTCTTCACGCTTATACAACAAGCACTTTACCAACTGAGCCATCTCCCCAGCCCCCCAAATACTCCTCTTAAAGAAAATTGGTATTGAAGCATACAGAAAACGTTTGATTCTCATTCATTTCCTATTGTCTGACTTTATCCCCTCTAGGCAGAATATCTTAATAACCAAATATTTGCATAATGCCTTTACTTTTATGTCCTTGAATCCAAGCAAATGTTTTATGATGGTTCCCATCCCTCTAATAGTATTCAATTCAATTAACTCTATGTTAATTCTAGGTAACTTGGCATATTCCCAACCCTAGGATGAAAGACTACACATCACAAATGAGTCAGAAAGAAAGAAGCTCTAGACAAGAACATGTCAGAGACATCTCTTTTCACCTCTGCCATTCGGAGAGCTGTAATGGCAGTGGGAGGAGGTGGGGTTGAGAAAAACAGCTTGCGAGGACAGCCACGAGGGCTTCCTGAGTTAGCCTCAGTAACTTTATTTACTGCTCTTCTTCTAGTGGGTTTCCCATGCTTGATAAAATCTCCTAGCTGTTTAAGGCAAAGGTGACTGAGACCATGGAATACATTCCAGGAGGGCTGGAGAAATGGCTCAGCAGTTAAGAGTGTTTCTCCTGCTGGGAGTAGTGGCACGGGCCATTCATCTCAACACTCTGGAGGCAGATCTCTGAGTTCAAGGCCAGCATTGTCTACACAATGAGTTCTAGGCCAGCTAGGGCTCCATAGTGAGACCCTGTCGCTGCCCAACCGTGGGGACTGGAGTGGAGATGCCAGTATCTGTACATAAAAGCTGGGTGTGTTACACACTTGCAACCAGGGAGCTGAGTGTGAGTGGAGCAGAGAGATGATACCCAGAGTACCCAGCCTCGATGAAAATATGTGAGCTTCAGGCTCAGCAAGAGTGTCTGCCTCTCAAAGAAACAGGCCCCCGAAAGGGGTGAAGGACATGTGATGCCTTCCTCTGGCCTTTGAACATGAGTACGGATATATATGTGAGCGCACATACACATACACTCACATACACAGAGGTGGGAGGGAAGGAGCGGGAGAGAGAAGGGAAGGCACAGAGAGAGAGAGAGGGAGGGGTGGGGAGAGAGGGGAGAGGAGGGAAAGGGAGAGGGAGCGAGAGGGGGGGAGAGAGAGAGAGAGAGAGAGAGAGAGAGAGAGAGAGAGAGAGAGAGAGAGAGAAAGGCAGGTTGATTCCAGGATAGCAAGAAATTGTGACAGATGAAAAAGACCCTGTACTATAACATCCTTTCCCCGTGGTTTACAAGGGCTGCAATACCCTCCTCTGCTTGCAAGTTGCCATCCTCCCCTGAAGAAACTGAACCATGCCACCTGTGAGCATCTCCCCTGACTCAGACAGACAAGGCACGGGGGTCAATGGCACCACGGCAATTCGAATATTTATCTACTTTCGTAATTATAGAGTTGTAAATATTTGTATAGAAGAAATACTCACAAGGCCTTGTATCTTGTTTACTCATGGTTGAGCCCAAAGCTACTAGCACAGAATCTGGCCTCTAATAGCTGGGAAGTAATTGTTTATGCATCCGGAAAAACAGGTTTAAAAGCAGTTGCATATGGATCATCCTCAGGGACACATCTCTTTGATTTCAAAATTCACACAAGCTTGAAAAAATTCTAATGGAAGTCTAATTATTGCTTTAGTGAGCTGCACACTTTTCGTGGTAAAATTCCCAGATGCCCAAGAGGCGTGGGTAGATTCTCAAAGCCTGTGTTTTATCGTTTACCTGCATTTTCTTCCTCATATTGTGAGGAGTGGGTGGAGACGAGACTGGTGGAGAGAAAAAGAGGTAATTGACTGAGTCACCCTTGAGGACACACTGGAGCAGGGCTCTCTTAGTCCCTGTTAATCACCTGACGATGTTTACAAGACTCCAAATGCTGCCCTTAAATGAACAAACAACCCTAAGCTCTTAGTCTCACTGATACAGGGGCCAATTAACTTCCAGCAAAGCAGATTGATCTACACATTTTCCAGCTAGTTTACAAATAATAATTACCTTTTTACAAAAAAAAGAATACACATAAGTGTGTGTATGTATATACATATATATTCCAAGAAAGTCCTTCTTGTAACTCTATCTACTGATACATACTTTAGCATAAGAATATTTAATATACTCTAATCATCAGATTTTAAGGGTGATGGATTCACAAAGCCATTTGCATGTTGTTGTTTCTGGTTTCCCCTCCAATCACCTTCTAGGCAAAGGGGATTCTTTGAAGACAAAGCTAGGCGTCCATAATCTTTACATCGTTTCCTAATTACTCTCCCTGACCCACTAAGCATTCAGCAAATGTACTGAAATAAATGAGAACATATCCATGGTTCTTATAATATTGTAACTAACTCTGTTGAGTTGCTACCTGTTCTGAGAGTCCATGGTCCTGAAAAGCCTCCTCCACACAGTTCTGATGAGGCCTCAGCTGGAAGCAGCCCTGTTCCTTAGCACTTGCCCAGCACTGTTTGCCTCTGCATTAGATCTGGTAGACACCCAGGGCCTCTCCATCTTTAACAGCTACCCAGTGCTTTTATTTCTTGCTTTATTTTTTAATTTATTCTTTGAGAATTTCATGCAGGTATACAATGAAAGATGATTACATCCACCCTTTTATTCTCCTTAACCTTCTCCAAACTCCCCATGAATCCCTCACAACATGTCTCCCTCCAACTTCATGTTCTCTCTCTCTCTCTCTCTCTCTCTCTCTCTCTCTCTCTCTCTCTCTCTTTGTTTTTGGGCTTTTTCTTTTGGTTTTTTGGTTTTTTGTTTTTGTTTTGTTTGTTTTTTGTTTTTTGTTTTCTCGAGACAGGGTTTCTCTGTGTAGTTTTGGTGCCTATCCAGGCTGGCCTCGAACTCACAGAGATCCGCCTGGCTCTGCCTCCCAAGTGCTGGGATTAAAGGCGTGCACCACCACCGCCGCCTGGCTCCCTCTCTCATTTTTTTTTAAAATAACTACCAAGCCCAATTAGATTTGCTTGGGGTGGGACCATCCACTGTAGCAGGGGCAACAGACCAGTGGCCACGCCTACAAAGAAGAAGGATTCTTTCTTCCCCAGTGGCTATAGTCTACCGATAGCTCCTCACTTAGGGGTGGGTCCTCCTGAATAACCCCACACACCCACCTCCTTGCTGGAATTTTAGCTAGCTTGATCAAGTGAGGGCCTTGCGCAGGTGACCACAGCTGCTGAGAGTTCCTGAGTTTGACAGCCACATTCTTTCCAGAGGCACTTACTGGTGAAACTGCATTCTCTCTCTCTCTCTCTCTCTCTCTCTCTCTCTCTCTCTCTCTCTCTCTCTCTGTCTCTCTTTCTGTCTGTCTGTCTCTCTCTCTGTCTCTCTTTCTCTCTCTCTCTCTCTCTCTCTCTCTCTGTCTCTCTCTCTTTCTCTCTCTGTCTCTCTCTCTCTGTCTCTCTCTGTCTCTCTCTGTCTCTGTCTCTCTCTGTCTCTGTCTCTCTCTGTCTCTGTCTCTCTCTGTTTCTCTCTGTCTCTGTCTCTCTTTCTGTCTGTCTCTCTGTCTCTCTTTCTCTCTCTCTCTGTCTCTCTCTCTGTCTGTGTGTGTGTGTGTGCCTGTCTGTCTCTGTCTCTGTCTCTCTGTCTCTGTCTCTCTCTCTTTCTCTGTCTCTACACACACACACACACACACACACACACACACACACACCCCAACTTGATTTGAAGCTTTTCTAAGATCGGGTTTTTCCCTTCGCAGAAGTTCCCTGCTGATTCCAAACCCGAGGCAAGCGGCGCTCTCATTACCATAATCACCTCATCAGTCTACATTTTAATGGAGGCGGCTTCTTAAACCCTTTTCAAAACCCAAATCAGAGACTGGATTTTAAAACAAACAAGTTAGCACCGCTTTAAAGCCCATTTCCAGCCATTCTCACATCCTTAGCACACATCCTTTCAAACTTCAGGAGTCATTACGGAGGGGAGGGGGCGGCCCCGAAGGTTTTCTGATTGTCAGGAAGCGTTGTTGAGATGGATTTGTTGAAAGGATGCATTACACCATCTCACACTCCTGCCAAAGGTTTTTATTAGATTTCTAAACTGAAGATATCTACTTTATTTTTAACCATAACCATCGGAAGCTTTCCAAGAGAGGAAAAAGTCAAATGATCCTAAGGTTTGGTGCTGAAGATGAAATTGGGCACCTTTCAAGTAGAACCAGCCCAGAGTCGTCTGGGGAGGATTTGTGCAATGAGGCTAGCTCCCCAATCCAGAATCACAAGGAGCTAACCTTCCCAAACAATCGCTTCATTTGATTCCCTTATTTAGTACAGCTCCATCCCTTTCATTCTGTCAACAACAAGAAAACCCTTCCTTAACACTTTTAATGCAATCACAAACCTTGACAGGCAGGCTCCTTACAAACCAGTGCAAAGACTCTCAAACCTAGAGAAGAGTTATGGGGGTCATCTTATCCTAACTCCTCTTCAATGCAAGATTCCATTCTCTGGTGTCATTGACAAATGGAAGCTCAACCCAGCTCTGTTCTGAAGTTTTCAAGGAAATAAGGAAGACCAACATTTATATGGTACATTAAAGATAGCCAAGCAGTTTCAATCATACTGTCTCCCTTAAAATGTACTGCAGATGATGACATGGAGATTTTGAGCCACTGAAAGACTTGTTACCATGACACAGCCAGCAGATGGCTAAGGTAAGACTCCATAAATCTTTGGACTACGGATCTGTATTTATTTCTCCCCCTCCCTGGCCTCCCTGCCAGAGTCAAATGACTCTTTGTTCTTTACATGATGTGCCACTGTTTCCTTGGACTGTGATAATGATTTGAAATTTCACTAAGGATGGATGCGGGGATGGTTCAGTTAGCAAAAGGCTTGCTGCACAAGTATGAGGATCTGAGTTCGATCCCCAGAAACCATGTACAAATCTGAGCCATGGTGGTACAAGCTTATAGTCCCAGCATTTGGAATGTAGAGACAGGAAGATACTTTGGGCCAGCCAGGGTAGTTTGAAGGTGAATCCCAGGTCCCAGTGAGATCCTGGAAAGAAACAGAGAAAGAAAAAAGAAAGGAATGAAGAAGGGAGGGGAGGGAAGGGTGAAGCTGGGAGAGGTGAGGAGAGGAAAAGATTTCATGAAAGAAAAGAAAAGAAGGGGCTGGAGAAATGGCTCAGTAGTTAAGCGCACTGACTGTTCTTCCAGAGGTCCTGAGTTCAATTCCCAGCACCCACATGGCAGCTCACAACTGTTCCAGGGGACCCAACATCCAAGGCAAACATCAATGCACATAAAATAAAAATAAATAAATTTAAAAAGAAAAGAAAAGAAAATCAAGATGAATGGCTCCTAAGAAACAAAACTAAAGCTAGCCTCTAGTCTCTGCATACATGCACATATATGCACACATACCTGCACAAATTCACAAAAGAACAAAATGTATCTCTGTGTAACATTTTAGCCTTAAATGGTGTTTACTACATGAAAGGTACTAGTTGACATTCTTTGTCAATATTAACCCATTTAACTCCCATAAAAGTCATTAAATGGGCGCTATTATAATATCATGCCCCATTTTACAGGTGAGAGGCAGAGCTGGTCCTGGACCGTAAACTAGTCCTTCTCTAGTGGACTCCAGACTCTATACACCACCTAGCCTCACTTTTACTGTAGACATTCCATTCTCGTCTCTCCATCAACAATGAATAAATCTCCTTTGGTCAGTTAACACCTGTCCTAGTGAGCTTGGTCAACTTGACACAGCTTAGAATCAATCTGAAAGGAAAACCTCCATTGAGGAATTTCCCAGATCAGACTGACCTGGAGCCATGTCTGTGGGGGATTGTCTGGATTGTTAGTTGACGGAGGAGGGTACAGCACATTGTGGGCAGCACCATTCGCTTTGGCAGGAGGTCCTAGACTGTATAAGACTCACTAACCAGGAGCAAGCCAAAAAAGCAGCATTCCTTCATGGTTTGTTTCAGTTCCTACCTTGGCTTCCCTCAATGAAGGACTATGACTATGTTTTGTTAATGTTTGACTGACAGTGGCTTTTAAGCTTTGCCCCCACCTCACCCGCGATGCCCACATCTGGTAATAGACTGAATGTTTGCCCCGCCCTCATCTGCCTTCTGCTAAAACTAATGTAATGAACTTCTTATTTACCCTCCTACACATCCGATAATGGACTGAAGTTTGTCCTCCACAATCTGCATGTTGGATCCCAATCCCAAAGCAGCTGAATTTGGATGGGGCACTTAGGGAGAAAATGAGGTCAGCACGGTAGGACACTCATAAATGGGATTGGTACCCCCATATAAAGAGGCCATACAGCTTCCTATCTCTCTTTAAGCCATGCTAGGATACAACCAGAAGATGGCTATCCACAACCCAGAAGCACACCCTCAACCAGAACCAACCAGACTGGCACCTCAATCTCAGCTGTCCAGGGTCCAGGACTGTGATATGCCACACTGTGTGTAACATTTTGTTACAGCAACACAAACAGATTAAGACATTTTCGTTAAATGTCTTAGGGGACACTGTGTAGGAACCTTCACACTCTCCTCACCCTTAACGGAGTTCAGATGATGAGTCAGTCTCCTTCCTGGACTTCAGGTCCTTGTAGACGACTGGGCCCTGATCTTAACACCATCACGTAAACAGCAGCATAATCACTGAGACTTGCGATTCATTCCTGTTCATTCCTACTTTCTCTGTCCCTCTCACTCCCCCCACCACTTTCTCTCCTCCACCCCCAGGAGCCTATCATATTATCTGGCATGGCTGACCTTAAGAGGGGAGATTAAAGAGACTAATCCAACCACCTGAGCCTCTATGGAGAGCTTCCTCTGGCTGATAACAGACAAGCTACAGGTAGAACCCAGGCGTTTGAAATGGTGCTGATGGATTAAAGGTGGAAGGGCCCACACAGACAAGAATGTAGGTGGAGCAGCAAGGGATCCCCACCTGATAGCTAGCTAAGAATTAGATCGGATAGAGAGACCTAACTACCAGGAACTATACTCTGCTCACAATCTAAATGATCATGAGGAGCTGTCCTGCCCCCCGCCCCCACCCAAAACTCCATGGAAGGCCCAATTTGGGGGATACCTGATAAGATTCTATAGCAGAAAGCCCACCTGAGCTGATACCCTGCCAAGAAAGGATCACGTTCCACCACGAGATGACGCGGTTCATCCTGAGCTGAGCATTACACACAAGGAAGCCTCCCACGGTTTCTGTCTTAGCTGTTTTCCCTGTTGCCGTGATGCATGGTCTGACAAAAGCAACCGGGGGTGGGGGGGGGGGAGAGGACTTAGTTTGTCTCATAGTTCAAAGGCATCGAGTCCATCAGAGGGGGAAAGTCAAGCTGCTCCAGTCACATCCACAGTCAGGAGGGAGAAAACAACAAATGCATGTTTGACTCACTCTCTCCATGCATACAGTCTAAGATCCCCTGCCCAGGGAGGGATCCTGTTCACAGTTAAGAGGAGTCTTCTCACATCAACTAATATAACAGATACTCCCAGACAGGCATGCTCAGAGGCCCTAGGACCTAGTGGTTCTAGATTTTGTTCAGTTGACAACTATTCTTAACCACTGCAATACCCTATTGACATGTAATGATATACATCATCTAAAATAAAAATTACGTCACTTTTTAAAAATTATTGAAAGCAATTCTATACTACCCTTTAAACCTATGAATGAACTCATGGGGATTCAAATACACAATCAGATTTTTCTGTGGGTTTTAATGTTAGTGAATTGGGTATTGTCTTACTTAGGGTTACTATTGCAGTGATATGAAACACCATGACCAGAAGCAAGATGGGGAGGAAAGAGTTTATTCAGCTTACACTTCCACATCACTGTTGATCATCGAAGGAAGTCAGGACAGGAACTCAAACAGGGCAGGAACCTAGAGGCAGGAGCTGACACAGAGGTTGCAGAGGGGTGCTGCTTACTGGCTTGCTCCTCATGGCTTGTTCAGCCAGGACCACCAGCCCAGGAATGGTCCCACCTACAATGGGCTGGACCCTCCCCATCAATCACTAATTAGGAAAATGTCCTACAGACTTGCTTACAGCACCGTCTTAAGGAAGCATTTCCTTAATTTAGACTCCCTCCTCTCAGATGACTTTAGCTTGTGTCAAGTTAACATAAAACTATCCAGCGCAGGTATAGATCTATCACTTTCCATCTTCCAATACTTTTTGTCTTGCAAAACAATTACAGGAGACCATTCCTCCACGGCCCTGCCTCCACCCCTCCCCGTTACACACACACTAACTGCTGCTTTGACTGTGGTGCCCTCATTGCTGGAGAGTTTATTGCTGTGTTTTCGCACCCTCAGTAGACAAGGAGGCAGGGAGGAATCTTGGTGCTGAGTGCAGGCGGGAGGGGGAAATGCAAGAAACTCGTTCTGGTACTTGGCACCAAGTGTTTGTCGGAACCATTGCAGGGGGAGAAATGAATCTGTCGCTAGCAGCATTTTCATTCCGGATGGCCCTAAACACGAGCAGCTGGGCTGAGATTGCCTCCGCAGTGTTCACAGGGGACATTTACAGCTGTCACATCTAAGCAAGTCTTGGAAACCATTTCTCAAAGGCAGGCTTATTTGAGACAAGCATCTGCTGACAAATGTTGAAAGAATAACAAAACCCCTCTGTCCTGTGGGTGTCTTGACCTTCGTGTTTATTAATGTTCAACTTCTCCCCTCCCCTCTCAATTTCAAAACCTCTTCACCAGCGGTGCTTAGAGCAACCTGCTGGAGAGGAGTGAAATCGAGTACATTCCTATGCTTCTCTGCATGACAAAAGCCAACTCATTAAAAAGTTAGCACATCAATTGGCAGAAGGAGCAGGGAAGCATATTTGCTCAATTCTCTGGTGGACGGTGGCTACTCTTTAATTGAACCCAATTCAAACCCTGAACACTAAATCCCCTTATGATTAACTATGTCAGCCAAGAATATTGTGTGAGGGAATTTTTTTAAGGCACAGAAATTCCTTCGCAGACAGTGAAGATTTCCGAGTTGTCTGGACAGAAAGCTTGTAAAACCTCCCCTATACTGGCCTGAGTGAAGTTGGTCACTCTGGTTTCTCCACCATTAAGATGACGGAGATAGAAATTCAACTTTATATAGTAAGAGGAGCAAATAAGAAAATTATCTTTCCTAACATTGGGGAGACAGAGGCAGGAGAATCACAAGTTCAAAGATAGCCTGGGCTGCATAGACTCCAAAAAGAAAAAAAAAAAAAAAAAAAAGGTTGTGGGGAAGAAGGTTAGGGCTGGGTGTGTATCTCAGTTAACGGAGTGTTCACCTTAAATGCAGAAAGCACTGGATTAACTAGTAGCGGCTGTGTCCTAGGAAGAATTCTAGACAGTCCCTGGGTTAACTCAGCAAATGAGGGCGAATGAAACTGTTGCTCTTGACCAGCCCCCTCCCCCCCAACACACACACACACACACACACACACACACACACACACACACACACACACACACACTAGTCCAAACAGACTCGTTCCATAGTAGTCTTGCGTTCCAATACGGTATCTTTTTAGGGATTACCTTTTAGTAGCTGTAACAAGCAATTTACACAATGAGTCCTTGACCTCTAACTTGACCCCGACTGGACCTCCTAGTAGTAATATCTGTAATGATACGGCGTGCGCGGGAGGCCCTGGCTGGCCGGGCCAAAGTGGCCCGCGGGTGACAGAAGCGTGCCATGCAGAGAATCAGAGTAACTGCTGCATAGAGCCTAGGGTCTGAAATCCTAAGAACGTGGGCCTCTGATGTCCAAGAGCAGTCAGTGTTCTCTTGGACTCTCGAGGACAGGCTGAGTCTGCCCACACTGAAGAGGGCAGCTCCTTCACTCTATGTAGTCATCCACACTCCCACCTTTCCTGGAGACACTCTCATAGACACACCCAGAGAATGAACCGCTCTGGAAACACTCCCGCAGATACACCCGGAGGTGTGTTTCCATGGTGATTCTAAATCCTGCAAGTTGAGGATGGAGATGAACCATCAGCGTGGTCAAGTATAACAGCTGATTTGAGAGGGTTCAAGAGTGGATGAAAGGACAGACCACTAGTCAAGATAACCCTTCTGAGATTGGCCGTAAGCAGAAGCAAAGAAAATAGGCAATAGTTACAGAAGAATATACTGTCAAGTACATATTTATCTCTCCCATCCATGGAAAAAAAAAGTCAGTGTGTTTACACTTCAATGAGAAATAGCCGATAAAAAGGCAAAGGTTGCTCATACAGAAGGACAAAGAAATTAATGAACAAAGTCTCCAGTGACCCCCCAAAATTGTTTGAATTACAGTGTAGAGGTAATAGGTAGACTTTGGTCTGAAGACAGCTAGTATCCAGAGGAGGGAAGCAAGGGTATATCAATCCAAATACAAATTGATATATAGGGAAATACAGATATTTTCATATGTACAATTGTTTTTGTTTGCCTGCTTTTCTCAGGGAGATAAACTGTGCCAGCTGAGGGAAGAGGGTTCCTCCTTGGAGGACAGAGAGGATGTGAAACGCAGAGTGGGTTCTGGGCAGCCTAGTGGAAGTTGGTGATCACCTACGTACTGAGGCAGAAAGATGCTCAGAATCCGCTATCCCACAACCTTCGTGGATCTACTTTCTAAGGTGAAACACCATAATGCTTAGAGAAATTCTATACAAGAGAAAAAAGAAAACTACAATTTCTCATTCTCTACTTTTAAAAAAGATTTGTTTTATTCTCTGTGTGTATGTATCTGTGTCTGTGTGTGTGTGTGTGTGTGTCTGTGTGTGTGTCTGTGTGTGTCTGTGTGTCTGTGTGTGTCTGTGTCTCTCTGTGTGTGCCGTGTGTGTGTGTGTGTCTGTGTGTCTGTGTGTGTCTGTGTCTGTGTGTGTCTGTGTCTCTGTGTGTGTGTGCCATATCTGTATTTGTGCAGATGCCCTTAGAAGCCAGCAAAGGACATCAGATCCCCCCAGGCTGGAATTGCAGACCATCATGAGCTGCCCGACATGGGTGCTGGGAAGCAAACTTGGATCCTCTGCAAGAGCAGCAAGCACTCTTAATTGCTAAGCTGTCTCTCTGGCACTCTTATTTTCTACTTTCATGATTTCCAAATCATTTAATAATGATTGAATACAAACTCTGAAAAAAAAACTGTTAGAAAAGTCAATATACTTATAAGGGTCTGGTTTTGTTTTGGTTTTGGTTTTTACTTTGTTTTTTGTAAGCTACTAAAACACTACCTAGCATGCAACTTGTAAGTGTGAAATAAGCAATCTAACATTGAATGGGTGTGCATATATTTGTGTTACACATACCACATAGGATCCTAGAGACATCTACTTTCTGGCCTCTAATAGTAGGGCACCCCAAAAGTCTCAATGGAACTTTAAGCTCTAATAACTTCAAAAATATAAATGCTATAATCTTACCTCCCCCTAAAAAAATTCAGCCTTTGAGAGTTAAATTATTTAAATTTCCTGTTTATATAATTTTGTGGATTCAAAAAATAAATTTTTAATCCAAATGTTTTGTTTCAGTGTTTGACACCATGAATAAGGCCAGAGAAAATAAAATTAACAATTTATGATTTAAAACACAAATCTCAAAAAGTATGTAAGAGATGTGAATAATTCAACACTCAAATTATGGGCTTGTAATTTCTTGCTGTTTACACTTTTGTGAATCCTTCAGAACTTAAAATGACATTAGGTTGTTTTTGAAGACTGAGCCACAGTGGAAAGGTTCTCTAACCTCTGGTTCTTCCGGAGACTGTCCGGTAAGTTTCTCTAAACATGCCTGAACCCTCTTGGGGGGCCTCCTCCTTACTCCCACTACTGCTCGGTGTTATCACAAGCAAAATCTCGAAAAACTTAGCCTTGTGAGCTGGTCCTGTTGGAAATGCCACCCACCATCTCTATAGGACTCTGCTATCAGGACTCTGTTTGTCTGTGAGCATAGAGGTCCAGCCTCCCTGAGGTACATGGCCCCTTGCAAGATCAGATTACATCTTGCAATTAGATTCCAGGGTCAGACCTTTGCAATTAGAAAGGGTCTCTCTCCACTGGAAACCTGAAAAAAGATCTCTTCCTTGAGTAATGACACTTTCTTTGTAACAGCCCCAGGACAGCAAACAGTGCCTGGGGATGGGTGTAGGTTTTGAACAGAAGCACAATTCTCTAATTAAGTAACTCTATTATAACAGAGAGTCTTGCCCAAGGCTAGCTAAGCACAAAATCTTGGAACAGCATTTTTTTTTTTTAACTGAAAGTTTTATTTCCTTTCACTTCCCACCAGGAAAATCACACAACTGAAGAAAGGAGCATGGCAAAGGACAGAGGATGTAGCAAAATGTGGCTGGATGAAGGGGACCCTACAAAAGTGTGGGAGGAAAGCTCTAGACCAGCAGAGGAAGGCAGCTCAGGGTCCAGAGTCACCGGCATCTTGGCCCCTCCACTCTTCCTGACTTCCCAGTTGGATTGATGATCAGGGCTGGCTCTGCACGGTTGAGTTAGACCAGTGGTGAGCACATTGAAACACCAAGCATAGCTTCTTGCTGCTCTGTGAGCGATGCCAGCTGTCCCTTAAAAAACGGGAGCTTTTAGAGAACATCAGACTCTTTTTTTAAAAAACAAGCAACTTACGGGGCTGTTAAGAACTCTTGCTACTCTTGCAGAAGAGCCAGGGTCGGCTCCCAGCACCCACGTTGGTTCACAACCCTCTCTGTAACTCTTCTTCCGGTCTCCTTGGTCACCAGGCACATACATGGGACATATATGTACATGCACACAAAACACTAATCTATGTAAAATGAGAATAAGTGAGTCTTTTTGTCCTTGCACAATTGAGGAGTGGCGGCCTGCTTGCGTGGCCAGGGAAGACTGCATGCAGACCCTACGTTAGCCTTGTAATTTTCCTCTCTAGTGAAGAGAATCGTTTCAAATTGCCTGCCGTGTCTTAGAAGTAAACAGTGGCAATTGCAATATAAATAAAACAGTTTTAAAACATTATCAGAAAATGAAACATTAGTGGGAATTTTTCAAAGTAGATTTTTCAGTGGGGGGGGGCAAAGGGAAAAACTCTGAGCATTTAAATAAGGCACTTAAAAAGCATGCTTTTAATGTTTTATAACTGAAGTTTTGAAACATAGAAAGCCAAGGGTGTGTGTGTGTGTGTGTGTGTGTGTGTGTGTGTGTGTGTGTGTGTGTGAGCAGTGACATCCTGGCTCCCTCTGTCTCTATTCTCTTCCCACTTACTGATTTTGTTTATGTGTTTCATGAACTCCAGGAATATATTTTTGTTTTAGTTTCACTTATGTATTGGTGTGTAAGAATGCGTGTGTACATCCGCGTTCACACAGAGGCCAAAAGAAGGTGATACTGCCCCTCCTCTACCACTCTCCACCTCATCTTTTGAGACAAGATCTCTCCCTGAACCTGGGCCTTACGGTACCGTGACTAGGCTGGCAAACAGCAACCCCACTGGTGCCCTTTTCTCTGCTCTCTCGCTCAGAGATAGGGTTGCAGGCACGTGGAAGGCACCCGGCTTCCTATGGGGTACTGAGATCTGAAATCTGGTGTTCGTGATTGCGCAGCAAACACTCTTAAGCGCTGAGTCGTCTCTCTAGCCTTGAGTTCTAGGAATATATTCTTTCATTCATAAATGCTTGAGAGTGTATCATTAAAGATCGCTACTTCATTTTCTTAATATAGTCAGAATATCTATACACACAACACATACAAGAACAAAAAAACATTTAATGCCAAGAATCTCAAATAATGGTCTTGGATGGGGCTCTGACTCCTAATTTTCCCCTTTCATTTATGTCATATATGTCTTAATTATCTTGAAATTCTTGTCATTTGTTAAAGGCGCTAATTAATTTGTCCATAGGATTTCAACAGTCTGTTACTGATATCTTAAACCCCATTGCTACTTAATAGAACTATCCTACAGTTCTTATAAAAGTCAACAGAATTCCTAACTGCATTCTAAATACTTATTCTCACACTCACAGATAAGTGTATCTCTGACCCCCTCATCAAAGAAAATTGTGTATACAACAGACAGAGGCCATTACAGAAAACCATAACTCATCAAAGTGCAGAGACCAACTGATCATCTACAACAGCTACATCTACAACACATATACCTAGGACTCAGGGAACATCAAGGAAGAAGAGGAGGCAGACAGCTAAACATCTGTGAGAGACTGTCCCCTAGAAGTGACAGGGAGGCTTCACTCATAATTCTTCAACAATATGGCTGCCTGAGCAAGTACAGCAGACAACAGACATGTTAACCTGAAGAGAGGAAGCTCGTGGAGCCCAACCCAGAAATGGGCAACTAAGGGATGCTGAGAGCAGAGAAATAGTCTTCCCCTGGATGACCTCCTTAGTGGTCAGCCTTGCAATAATATACGTACAAGCAACACTAAATTGAATCAGCAGGTTGTATCTATAGACGTGTGTGTGTGTGTGTGTGTGTGTGTGTGTGTGTGTGTGTGTGTGTGTGTAACAAATAAAAAGAGGCTATGAATTTGAGAGAGAGCAGGAAGAGGAGACACAGGAGGGCCTAGAGGAGGAAAAGGAGAGAAATTATGTGATTGTATTTTAATTTTGAAAAATTACCACTTAAATTTGTTTTTCTGTTTTGTTTCTTTGAGATGAGTTCCTGGAACTCACTCTGTAGTAGACTAGACTGGCCTGGAACTCACCAAGATCCACCTGCCACTGCCTCCTGAGTGCTGAGATTAAAGGCACACATCTGGTCCATTTTAAAATTTTAAGAAGAATTGCTAGTTAGTTTTAATGAGGTTTTTTTCTTAGAGCCCTCCATTTGAACAGAAGGCACAGTAATGCAATCTTAGTAGGTTTAACAATATTTCTCTGTTAAATCTATCCAACAGTTTTATCTAATGATGAAATATTCTATACCTGTCCTGCTGTCCTGTCCAATATGATCATGTGCAGCTACCGAGCTCTTGAAATGTCACTACTGAAGCTGGGAATCTAAATATCTTGTTTTGCTTCCTTTTAGTTCACTTTAATTTATATAGCTGCATGTAAGCACTTGGTGCCTGATTGGACCACTGAGTTCTACACCACAGGAATGCCACTAAGTTCCTTTGATCTGTTCCCCTTGGAGAATTGGAGTTTGTTCTTCCTTCTCTCATTAGCCTAGATGATGCACTTGTGACCGTGTGCACAATTACATAAAAACATTATGGCTGTGATACAACTTCCAGGTCTAATTCATAAATGTCCTTTCAACTTTACAGACGTTTGGAATCCTAACTCTCCAGGTGGCTTCTGTGGATGTTCATTCCAGGGAATGCTAACTTTTGGAAGTCCAGACATGCTGAGAGTGCCACACTGGAAAAGTCACACACAAAGGCCAGGGACACTTCCACCTCATCCCCAGTAAGTCACCCGGCTTATAAACCAAGTCCACGGGGATCCCCCAAACCAGCCCTTCAGCCGGATTGAGTGTATCAATATATGATGGACAGAACAAAATAATGTTCGGCCATTCCATACTCAACTCCCCATTGAGCAGAATTCATAAGAATGAATGATTGTTCTTCAATGCCATGAAGTTAGTAGTATGGTCTGATACACACTGCTGACAGGGCAAACCTTGGTACCTGGGACTGAGATGCAATAGCAGCAACACTAATAATAATAAAGCATGTGGCACTGACACTGAGAATAACCATTGGAAAGAAACTCCCAAAACCCTTGAGGTGCTTGATGAAGGCTGAGTGAATCCTTTCTGCACCATACAGATATACATAGCAACACATATTCTTGGCTTATATCCCTGAAGATATAGATCCAATAAATCTGAGGTGAGATTTGAGTATAGATTTAAAACAAATCACCTGAATTGGATAATAGTTAAAAATTATTCATTAAATCCTAGTCAGCCATAATCCACACAATAAACAATTTAATGAGATGTTTAAAATGGGAAATATACAGACAAAAAATAATCATTGCAACATAATTTATAATGAAAATTACAGCGAAAGATTAAATATTCAGTAACTTGGTTTAAAATATGGTGAAAACTTGTTAGAATGTCAGGCAGCCAACAAAATAATTTCTCTAAGAATCAATTATGTAGACAATTATTACTAATGATATTAAATATTTGAAACACATATGAACTGATGACAACTATTAAAAAATATATAGAGGAAAAACGCAATGGAAGAAAATACAACAAAATATTAGCATACTTTCTGGTTTGTCCTAGTTTACGTTCTAACCCTATGGTAAACACGGTGACTAAAAGCAACATGGGGAGAAGAGGATTTCTTTGCCTTACAGGTTGCAGTGCATCACAGAAGGAAGTCAGGGTAGAAACTCAAACCAGGAACCTGGGTGGAGGAATGCTGCTTACTGGCTTCCTCTCCATGGCTTGCTTGCCCAGCCACCTTTTCATACAATCCAGAACACCCTGCCAAGGGGTGGCATCGCCCACAGTGGGCTGGACCCTCCCGTGTGAACCATCAATCAAGAAAATGCCCCAAGACTTGCCCACAGACGAAACTGATGGAGGCGCTTCCTTAGTTGATATTGCCTCTTTCCAAATAACTCTAGTTTGTGTCAAATTTTTTTAAAAAAATTAACTCAATGTCCAAGTGGTAAGAATAGTGTTTTTTGTATTTTTCATTTCACTCTGCATGGCATATGTTTTAAATTTAAAAAATAGAGAAACTCTGACTCCCGGCTATCTGAAGTCCTTCCCTAACTCAGGGTCATCCACTACCAGGAGAGATGATGGTCAAACTTTTGTTCCATCTTCTACCATCCTCTGCGGGGGACTCTCTGGTAGGGAGACTTCAGCTTCTCCTGTGTTCTCAACTCTCCTTGACATTAGACCAAGATCCACGTATTGTAGGAGCTTCTTGACTGACCTTGTTTCTCTCTTGGGAAGCCACAGAGCCCCCATAACAACACACATTACGTTCAAAAGTTTGACCCACACCACTAGCAGCCAAAACTGAAGGGTGGGGGTGGGATTCACGAGGCCTGAAGCTTTTAGACTTTCAGAAATTAGAGGACCACATTCACCTGCAGAAGACCGGAAGTCCAGAGGAACCAGAGGACAACAGGAATGTCCTCACCTCCCTACCCTCCACATAAGCAACTGCCGCACAGTTGCCTCCTGGCATGTTCCAGAACAAAAAACGAAGGCTCCACGTGGTCTCAGTTCCCTTGATTCTTCCCAGTGTCACTTACCCACCAGACTGGCTGGGTGAGGAGCTGGTGAAAGATTACAGAGCCTCAGCAGGGAACAGTGGCTATGCAGAGCAGGTAAGATTGGTGGTGGTGCCTGGGGAGCCACGAGCAGAGCTGCCTCCTGCTTGCTTAGAGAGCAGGGCGACTGCAGGCTGCGTGCTCCAGGCATGCTCCTTACTTAAGAACAGTCTGGCGAAAATTGCTTCTCCCCTTGTTTAGACCGAGCCTGCCGAGGCCCAAAGTCGGGATCATAAATGTTAAGCTGCCTTCCAAAAAGAAGGTGAAAGCTGTTTTATGTTCAAGCCTAACACTGTCATCTGGGTGTTGGTAGCCCTCCCAAAACACACGGGTGGAAACTCGGTCACCGTGAGAACCTTTAATGAAAGTGGCCTCGGAGAGCTGCCTCCCCACTTTCAACCACAATCTGGAACTTCCCAACTTCCAGCACTATTCCTTAGGAGATGCCCAGGCTAAATTTTATGATAGCAGCCTGAGAGACTAAAATAGCTAGATTTATCCCTCCTAAGTTTTCTTTTGACAGTCAGCCTACAACTCATTCTTTTCTTAGTGATCAAGCCAAGAAGGGGCTGTTGTGTGATATTTTGTTTGTGCTCTGGCAAATAAAGCTTTCTTGGAGTCTGAGGGTGAAGCTAACCACTAGTTAACCATAGAGGTCTGGAGGTCTGTACAGACAGGAGACAGGAAGTGATAAGGTGGGGCAGAAACAGGCTCTCATCCCTTTTGGTCAGAGGACTCAGAGACGTAGGAAGTGACTATGGCTGCTCCCTTGCTTCTATGATCTTTCAGCTTTTACCCCATTATCTGACTCCTGGTTTTTTATTGATAAGATTAATTAGGATTACGTTTCAAGGGACCTTCAGAAGAATTCTACCCACCAGCTTGCACAAGATACAGTATCTCTCTTTAACGTGGGGCCTCTCCAGCACGTAACCTGGAAACAACACTACCACTTCTAGCCAATGCAGATGGTGCTGCCATTGTGACCACAGATAGAGGAGCACTCTCCGAGGACCTTCAGGAAGTGGCCTTTCCTTTGGTGTCGGTGGAGAGGAGAGAGAAGTCTCACAGTGCTCGGTATTTCCTGAAAGCTGTTAATTTATGTCTGTTGTGTGTCTGTTCAACCTTCACCAGGGGAGTGGCATTAAAACAAAGTCTCACATAGCCCAGACTTATGCAGCTGAGGTTGACCTCGAATCAGGTCCTCCTGCCTCTACCTCCCAAGTGCT
The DNA here is from genome assembly GCA_902168405.1 of Peromyscus aztecus. Taxonomy (NCBI): domain Eukaryota; kingdom Metazoa; phylum Chordata; class Mammalia; order Rodentia; family Cricetidae; genus Peromyscus; species Peromyscus aztecus. The sequence goes on from CABHPQ010001241.1 coordinate 76,065, forward strand.
GGGATTACAAGCATTTGCACCACAAGAGGCTGTTGTATGATCTTTGATTAACCTCATGGCCAGTTTTTCCAACTAAAATTTAAGCCCTGGTGTAAGTGCGGGGTTGAGGGGAGGGGTGTTTCATCACTTTGTGCTTACACCCCTGAATCCCTGCAAAGTTCCAAGGACATAAAAGAGCTCACCAGCATTTACCAGAATGTCTGAGTTAACTCATTCAACTAAATACCTAACCACAAACCCACGACACTCATCTAAACAGGGGGAGGTATTAATGTCACGTCAAAAGCTGCTTCACACAGAGCACTTTTTGTGGAGGCTGGAGCACCAGGCTTCCTTCCAAGCTCAGAGTGATTGAAGGAGTGAACGTGGTTCCCCAATAACAAGAGGGAGAATGGTCAAGAAACAGTAAGCCTTACCTTTGCTTTCCTTGTAAGATCCATCCTTAAATCCTGGGGCTGCCTGAGAATTGAGAATTGTGAGCCCTCACAGAGCCGGGGCTGACTGACTGGGGAGCTGGAAGCTAAGTGGGAAAGACACGGGGATGGAGGCCCTGTGAGGATGGGTGTCCACTGAGGACCCATCTAAAACGGCCTCTGACTCTATGTAGGCAAGTTCCGCATACTATTGTAACAGAGATTATGTATCTTCGTGTAGGGGGAAGTTTTCCTGTGTCCTTCCCAGCCCTGCAGCCGCTGGGTCCCAAGTAAGCACACAGAGACTTATATTACTTACAAACTGTATGGCCTATGGGTCAGGATTCCTGTTAGCTAGCTCTTATAACTTAACCCATTTCTATTAATCTATATGTTGCCATGTGGCCGTGGCGTTACTGGTGGTCTGCAGACATCTTGTTGCTCCTTGGGTGGTGGGCTATTGTCTCCTCCGCCTCTGCCTTTCTTCTTTTTTTTTCTCTCTCTCTCTTGGATTTCCCACTTGGCTATAACTTGACTGGCCATAGCAGCTTCTTTACTAGCCAATCATAGCAACACACATTCACAGCATACAGAAAGACATCCCACAGCACTTCCCCTTTTCTGTCTAATCAAAAAGGAAGGTTTTAACTTTAACCTAGTAAAATTACATATCGCAGTGAGAAATCACTGTACACTTAGACATGAAGGCGAGCTCTTTACTTAAGCACATGATCAGCTGGGGCTAATGCCAAAATAATAGCCGATCCTGAGCAGATTTTACTATTATATACACCTTAGGCTTATGCATTTCATATATACCGTCATCCTTAAATCTCCTTTGGGTCTTGGCCCCAGGTTATACTTTGAACAATTTAAACAGGAGCAGGAGACTACAAGTCCTCTGGGGCAGATGGGAGGTTTACCCAGCAATCATACTGCCAGAATTATTTCTTAAGCACACCAGTGTTGTTCTCTTCAAATAGTTATTGCCCGGGGTCATCTTGCACATCTAGCAGAACTGTGCTTTTCTCCAGGAGAGCATTGGCAGGCCAGGATTTAGGATCAGTTGTGACTCTGCACTGCCCCCTTGAGGCATATTCTCCAGGGATGGGCCTAATGGCTGGCCAATCATGGCAAACAAGCCTTTACTGATCCTACCATCATAAATTTCACTTGTCTCTAACAGGCCCGGTTAGCATGCTACTTATCCTTGGGGTGCTTTGGAGGCAGAGCTCCCTTAGTTAAATTCTACTGTGTGTGATTTAATGCCTCCTAGGCAATTCTGTTAACAAAGTCTTTCTAAGATCAATTCTATAACTTTGAGTTTCTTCTACATCACTATCCCTGTCATCTTTTTGGAATACAGATCTACAGAAGATCAAGTCACAGGGAGGTAGATGTTCATGATGGTCAAAGCACCGAGTGTCCTGACTAAATGCCATCACGGTGACACTCCTGGGTGTTCCTGAGGGCGGCCTCTTTCCTCAGGCAAGGTTTTGAAGCCAACCTGAGGACACAGAAGCAAAGTGTGGTGGCTTGGAGAGCCTGTGGCTTCCGTCTGGAAGCAACCCACCCTGTAAAAACAAGCCCCGCCTCTTGGTTCAGTTCAAGCCCCCTTCTCCCAGGCTTCCTCATGTCCCCGCAGTTTGCTTCCACAGAGCCTGGTTCAAGCACTGACTTCCTGCTAGCCTGCACCTTACCACCAGGTATACTCTGACACTGGAAAACACCCGAGTGTCTTCCTACAGCCCTGGATATGTGACCATATATAGTTTTTAATCGCTACATAATGAATCACCACAAACTAGAAGGCTCACAACATGCAACATCTCGGTTTCCAGGGCTTGGAAGGCCTCTTGCAAGTAGATAGGCTCCTTGCTCAGGGTGCCACAAAGCTGAAGCTGGCTCAGTCAGGTTAACGGCTAGATCCTGTCCCTTGCAACTGAGGGACCAAGTTAGGGCTCTCAAATTCTAGCCACATCAATCCCTCAATGCAGTACACAGGATGGATTTTGCTGCTTCCAGGCCATGGAGGAACTTTTGCTGTGAACTTCTTTCTTTCTTTCTTTTCTTATTCTTCTTCCTTCTTCTCCTCTTCTTTTTCTTCTTCTCCTTCTCCTTCTCCTCCTCCTCCTCCTTCTCCTTCTTCTTCTTCTTGGATTCATCTGACTAGGCCAAACCCAGTTATAATAGGATAATCACCTTTTGTCAATAGTGTAACATCATCACCAGAAGTGAAACACCATAATCATAGGTCTAGCCTGTACTAAAGAAAAAGAAAAGGCACAGGTGTCTGCACCAAGAAGCCACCCCACCATTCCATTTACCACAAAATGCAGTTTAAATTTTTTTTTTAAGATTCTGCTTCTTTTTATGTTATGTGTATGAGTAATTTGCCTGAATGCATGTGTGTTTACCATATGCATGCCTAGTATCCATAGAGACAAGAAGGGGGTGTCAGACCCCCTAGAACTGGAGTTGTAAGTGGTTTTGAGCCACCATGTTGGTGCTGAGAACCGAACCCATGTCCTCTGCAAGAGCAGCAAACAAGCTCAGCCACTGAGCCAGATCTCCAATCACCATGAAATAGGAAGTTTATACACCTTGGATAGATTCTCATAGATTTGCCCAGTCTTAATTAGCTGGGTTAAAAACAAAGCAAGAAACTATAAATGTTACTCACTGTGGAAAAAGGAAAGAAGATTCGACTTTCAGCCTGGTCTTTGCTCCCTCTTTGCCTTGAAGGTCACCAGCAGTCTGCTTGCAGTAGAGAACTCGCATTCGTAAGATCCTAATGACCCAAGTGTCCCCTGGCCATTCAACCTGTGAACTCAGCGCTGGCATGGAGCTAAACGGCCCATTTCTCTCCTAAAATGATAGGCTAAATCTGGTGCAGACTGGGTGCACAGGTAGAGAACATGGAAGTCCTTCAGAGAACATGCTGTGGGGTGGACAGAGGGCTGACTCAGCACCTCAGGGAACAGTTTCCTCATCAGTTAACCTGCCAAATCCAGGGACACCCAAACAAAAAGATAGTGTCCATTTCAGGTTAGTTGGGGGGGAGGGGCGGCTCAGATACATGTGTGTACCCATGTATGTAGAGGCCTGAGGACAATCTCAAGTTTGTTCCTCAAGCTCTGTCTACATGTCATCCTTGCTGATGTTGTTTTAATGTTAATGACTGGAAGCTTGCAGAGTTGGCTAGGCTGGATGACCAACACCCCCCAAGATCTATTTCTTCTCCCCAGGCTGAAAGATTACAATTACATTCTACCACACTCAATTTTTTTACGTGGGTACAGAGGACTGAACTCAAGTCCTCTGTACCCACGTACAGACGCAAGTATTTTACCAATGGAGCTATCTCTCCAGCCCCTTCTGGTTAGTTTTGATGGTTCTTGCATTTTCCATGCATGGGAATACACAGAGTGTTCTCTTCCATGCTTCCTCCCCATGTAAATGATTTTGATTTCTCCGTGTTCTTGCCTGTTGGTGGCTGTGTGTGTGTAAGCACTCAAGTGGTTGAAAATGTTCCCAACTTTTGCCTATTACAGATAAACCTGTTGGGAACATTTTGGTAGACTTTCGGTGTCCAGAAGTTTCCATTCTTGAGAGTAAACATAGAAATAAAACTGTGGAGTTGGAATGGGCCTATGTTTAGCTTCATGACACTCTGAGTGAACTTGTCCCACAGCATTGTTTGAGGCCTAGAAGAATTCTAAGAGCTTTATGACTCTGCTGACACTTTGCAGACCTGATCCATCTGCAAAGACAGCTCACTGTGGTTTTAATTTCTCATTTCCCCACTGAAGAATGACATTGGGGGCTTTCAAATGTTCTTACTTGATAACATGTAGGGCATCGCTTGTAAAGAAATGTGCAAATCTTGAACACACTCTACTGAGTGGCTTGGAATTTTGTTATTGAGTGGGAAGACCTTCATGGATTCTACACACTGATCATTTGCTAAATATTTTGTTCTTGGTGGATGTTTAGGATTTGCTTTTGAAACAAGGTCTCACTATGTAGCCAAAGCTGACCTCAAACTCACTATGTAGTCTAGGCTGACCTCATACTCACAGCAATCCCCTGGCCTCAGTGTTCCAGGTGCTGAGATTGTAAGTATGAGCCACCACATCCTGTTCAGATGTCTCTTGAAAATCTTTTCCCAGCCTCTGCCTTATCAATTCATTTCTTCAATTTCCAGGAGGAGTTTGACTTCTGCTCCTAATCTTGTTCAGTTTTTAACGAAGAGTTTTGAATGTCAATAGTATTGTTTTCAAGAAAAATATTATATCTTAAGAAATCTTTCACATTGTTAACAGCATCTATTATACTTTGTAATCGCTATCATTTTGTTTTTGTTGAAAGGTGGTGACAAGATCTGGCTCAAAGTCTTGCTCAGAAGTTAGGAGCACTCACTGCCTATCAGTGGACTGCAGTTCAGATCCCTCCCACCCACATCACATGGCCTTCAAATGTCTAACGTCCAGCTCCCAGGGATCTGATGCTTTGCTGGACACCCACACACACATGTAAATACACACATGAGTGCACATACACACACACACACACACACACACACACACACATACACAAGTAAAAATAAAAATCCAAAAATTTACAGTGGCTATATTCATCATGGTATTCACCCACCTCTTAGCCCAACTAAGTCTTCCCTGTCCTGGGCTTCCTGGGTCACCTCCCTTTCTTCCCTCCGCTGTCACACCACATGTACTGCTTCTCACATTGCCACGGGGCTGTTTCTAACATTTCCCAGTGACTGTGGGGGTTTGGCTTTGTTTTGTTTGGGGGGCAGCAGTTGGTCTTGCACCTAGGGCCTCATGACTCCCCTTGCTTCCTTAATAAAGGACTCAGTTGATGGGTTTCTAAAGGACTAGCCATGATGGTAAATTTGATCTGTTTCTGCCAAGCCTTGAGCCTTAAAATCCCAGTCCAGACTGGCTCACCAGCTCCATGGGGCTCCCTGCCTGAGTCCCACTCACAATGACCTTCCTTCCTGGACTTTTCACACACCATTTCCTTGGCTTGAAAACAGCCCTTTTCCACCTGGCTGCTTCCTCTTCCATCTTTAAGATGCAACTGGAGCTACCTATAGCCTCACTTAGTTTTAGAACCTCCTTAATGACTCCCATTAGCCTGATGCTGACCTTTCCAGTCATAACTTTGAGTCTCTTCACCCATCTTTCCCACTACATTGGAAGTTCCTCTGAGAAAGAGTTAACTTTCTGCTTTGGAGCACAAGGGCCTCACACAGTCTGTTATTGTAGGGGCATGACAGAATCAACACCCAATCAAACACGCAGAGCCGAGGAGGGCAGGGCCTGCAGTCCTCTCTCCCACCTTACCTGAGCTCGCCTATTGTGAAGTATCTCAGGTAGATTGCACTGCCAGAAACCAGGTCCAGGAGTGACTCGGCGGGATACCAAGGTCAGCCCTATCTGGTTACAACTATGATGCTCGCAGTTTTATATTTATGGTAGACAGAGGCCAGACGGAATCTTTTTCCTAATAGGCCCTAATCTGGGCATTCCCATGAAGAGGGCGTTTTCTGAGTTTTAAGCAGCACAATAATGACTCTAGTACATAAGAGTGTTTTCAGTCACTACAGAACAGGTGCTGGCTTGACCATCCTTTATGCTTCCAGATGCTCAATTTATCCCTTCTGAGTGACAGAACAAGATGTGGGGATTGTTTGCTCCTTCGGCCTAAGTGTGTCCACATGGGAAAACTCACCCTCAGTGTGATACTACCAAGGGATGAGCTTCCACTGGGTTATTAACTCACGGATCCCCCACGAACGTGGTCAGGACCTTTCTTAACGGGCTTAACCACTCATATGGCAATGAGCACATCCTCAGACCCACCCATCCTTTCTGCATCTAAGGACATCTCAAAGGGTGTTGTTAATGAATAGCGGCTCCTCAGCAAGACACTGAACCCACTAGTTCCCTTGATCTATACCCAGGCTCTATGTCCCTGTTGTTTATAAATTCCCCTCATCTTAGGTATTTCGTTATAGCAACACAGACTGAAGCAGGCTTTAAGTTCGACTTTGTTTTTAATAAGTCACACACAAAAAGATATTGAAACATTTTAAGGGAGAAATATCAAGTACCGTTTCCAGCACACATCTGGTGCAATACCACCTGCAGAGATATTGGAGAAATTGGAAAGGAGATGAAAAAAAAAAAACAAAAGAGCAAGACCACATTGTCCTGCCTCTGCCTTCTCCAGCCTTGTGTCCATCTAGTTTCAAATCCCTTACTTCTGAAGTTCATAAGGGAAGTCAGAAAGTGGAGTTTCTTAAGGACATGAAACTGATCCTCTTCCTGATAGAGCAAGGTTTTGTGGAGAGAACAGTCAGTCTGGTTATTAAAATGAGCTTTCACGTCTTAATTTTGCAGAGATCTTGCAGCAGGAAACAGAGATGGGTTGGTATGCCTACACATCTGACTTCAACAAAGATATAGCACTGGCAAAACCTGTGTATGCCAGAGCTGGGCTAGTCTAGCCAAAGGTTCGGGGGCACCTTTAAACACAGGTGATTTTTTAGTGGTGCTGTCCCTTCAAACATTGGAGGAGATACCATAGCTTGTTGACCAGGTATTTTCACTGAGGCAAAAAAAAAATAGCCATGCCACACTAAGCAGTAAGTAGCCTTGTCCCCTGTGACCATAATCAAAATGCTTTGGCAACAAGCTCCCCCAGGAGCTCAGGCAACAGAGCTCGTGGGGAGAAGTATCCCCAAGCAGGAGTCCCATGATGTCTCCTGCTGTGCCACCCGCACTTCGGCCACATGGGCCACACACTCGGCCTGTGTGTGAGAATGTAAGAGCCTATAAGCACAGAAGTGACCCTGGCCTTTGTTGACATCTATGCATGAGCTCTGGTCAGGGATGCCCCATGTGCTCAGACTGAAGGCATGAGAAGTATCTGGCTACAACAGAGAATGCTGAGCCCTCCCAGGACCTCTGACAGAAGGTGAGAAGTCTCCCCCCCCCCCCCCCCCCCCCCCCCCCCCCCCCGCCCCTGGCACATATGGTGCTGGCGGTACCCCGTAGTGCAACCAGGATGCACTCTGGTAGGATAGGCCCCACCCAATTTGAACACAAGAAAACACAACATTGCCGCTTGGCTCTGGTGTCTTCTCAGTGATGCTGACCACTTGCCGTAGTAACAAATTTTCTTCACTCATGGCTAGGATTACAGGCAGGAAGGAGAATGACCCCAAGGACAGAGGGTCATTACAGATATCAGAATCAAAGAGCGGCAGGCCGGCAAGGTTATGGTGCTAAAGTCTGCAAATCTTCACTAAGGCACCAAAATGTTCCCGGCATAAAGCTGGGCTGTGGACCCTGTGGGTACCAGTTAGCTAACAGCGGTGTGGACAAATGATAAACTACAGTCCTCAGTACTGAGCTTCTGGTGGTGGCTCCCACGCTGAAAGTATTAGCTTCACCAATGGGGGGGGGAAAAATTGATAAGGTAAATGCAAAGGCAAGATGAATGGTTGTTGACAGGCATACGATAGCGCTTTGCCGGCACTGAGTGCCTGGGATGTGGCGAAGGTTAAATTAGAAACGGCTGCTGGACCTGCCAAAGCAGGAGCTCCAAACAGAGGCTAAAGCCCCCACCTCTCCATCATCAAAGGAAGTTTAGGGGGGGGGGTATTTAGGCCACCGAACAACTGTACAGCCAAGGTGGTAGAGACACAACAATAAAATGCTGCCTCAAGGGCAGGGTGTTCTTGGAATCAAGCTGATCCATGGACAGTGTGAAGAGGCACCACAGTAAGCAGAAAACCAACAACAATAGATTGAGGAGGAACAGGAGGCACAGGACGCACATCAACACCATCGGCGTCAAAGGCAGGCTTGGATGTGGAGGTGCTAGCTACAAGTTAGAGCTGTCGAGGGGCAGGAACTGGCTAGCCAGGAAACACGGAAGTAGTAAGGAAAGTAGGTCCCACCACTGTTCCATTAACGATCTCAAGCTGAGGCTGGGCTGTGGCTCCTGGCCCAGAGGAAGATGAAGAAGAAACTGTGTTATAAATCCAAGAGGATGGTGAAGCCTGAGATCGCTGCAAAGGACCCGCTCCACACACGGTGGTTCGGGGCATGTGGGAGGGAGGGAGGAACGTGCTGAAGCCTGCAAACACCTGTGCTCCCCATTTGTGCCAACTCCTCAGTAGTAACAGGTTTGCTCCAAACAGGCAGGCATCAAAAGCACTGACCATGTGCAGAAAACACAGTTTCTCAATGTGGTTCGATTTTGGCTCCTCTGTCCCACCCTCCAGCTGCAGCCCAGGTCCCGTGCTGGCCTTGTGCTGTAACAGAGAGATTATAGTCAGAAGCATCTCAGGTTCTACATCTACCATCATGCACGGAGTTATCTCCAAGCACAGAAATGGTATAGCACCTACAGTGGCCACAGATATGTCCTAGTCATGTAGGCCTGGGTTCCCTGATGCAAAATGGAAAGGAGGGACTGCACAACACACACAAGTCTGGTTCTGGTCACTCCAGCTGACAGCTGTGTGCTGGCGTGGGATTACCTGAGACGCGACCATGGGCAAGGACAAAAGTCACTCAGAGCTCATCTCCTCTACATAGTACTGACACTTCCAAAAGGGTCAGAAGGGCCTTCCCAAGAAAGGTGTCTCTTTGGAGCCTAGGCCAGGCTTCAAGAGCAAAATCTGGGGACAGAAGTCAGTGAAACCACAGTCCCAGAGCAGGCTGGGAAACAGGCCTTGCACACACACACACACACTGGCTGGCTGGCTCCAGTAGTGGCTGTGACTGCAGTGGTAATGGTGTTCTGGCAGGCCAAGTCATTGGGGGGGAAAAAGTGTCTAGAGTGTGGTTCAGTATGAAAAGGAGGGAAGAAGTCACATACACGGGTGCAGGTGACTCCACTATGCAAGAAGCAGGCTATCTGGAAAGCATTGGGGTGCTGGAAGCATGAGGGGGTCAATAGCAGGAGACATTGTACCTTACACTGAACAATGGGAGTTCAGAAGCTTCGAGATTTTTCCATTGGTATTACTGAGAAGACCAGCAAAAGTCGACTTAAAAATCTAATCCAAGGTCAGCTCGAATTAAAACAAAAAACAAACAAAAAAAAAACAACAACAAAAATGGGAAGAGAAAGGGCATTTCACCGTGCTTTCCTTCTCTGGGTCAAGGGGCAGACAAGTCCGAGGACAGGTCAGCCAAGTCAGTGACTGAAAGCATTTCAGTAGCCAAGATCTAGGGGAGACAGAACCGGCAGGCTCGTTGGCACTGCCGTCTGGCATAGCTTTTGGTCTTCTAGGACATTACTGAGCCTTTGCTCTCAGCCGTCTCCCAGCTCAGGTCCTTGATGGACATTGTGAAGGAAGTCAACAAGGGCACCAACAATGTGAGAGGGAAGATCAGCTCTACCCACAACAGTGGAATCGCTGTAGCATTGGCAACTCATGCAATGATAAAGCCTGAGTCTGAGAAAGGGAGGGGAAGAAGGCTTCTTCCGCCGGTCCCAGCATGGGAAAGCGTTTCTCCGGGTTAAGTAGAAAGCTGGCAGATGGTCTACGTCAAGCGAAGGATTTTGTCACCCTCTCTGGAAGCAGAGAACTGCATGAGGCTGAGCCAGAGACTCTAGTGGCGCCCTCCTCACAGGAGTCACTGCTTGAAAGGGGCACAGCACCTCCAGCAGGGCAAGGCATTGGCCAAAGAACTCACATAAGGCAACTGGCCTCTTTGCGCAAGCCATCTTCACTGACTTGAATTTTAAGTTTGCCTTAGAGGCCTAGGATTGATCACCGGGAAAGCAAATACCCTTTCGAGGGCGCTCTGGAGACCTACACAGTGCTACAGGTCTTTCTTTCATCCCGCAGACTTTGGTGAGCTTATCACCTCCTCGAGTTTCCCAGGGTCTTCAGCTCGGTCTCCTGGAGGCAAAATTATGCGAGTGGCTAATGTATCATCAGCTTCAAAATATAACTGACTGTCAGTGGATAACAGGGTGAGGTCTATTTGTCCCTGAGGGAGCAATATTTACACTTCTGGGTGGTCCCCAGGTGGCAAACATCTGAGAGCCGCTCACTTCTTCTGAGCAGCCGGGGAGGAGAGGACACACACACACCCCTCCCCGCTCAGGATCTGGCCACTGAGCCTCTTTGGGTGATATGAAGCCAAGGCCGGTAAAAGCAGAAGAAAAGCAGGGCTCAGCTGAGGTGCCCGAGGAGGTCTGAGATAAGATGGGGTCACAGTGGGGAGCCCAGAGGCCGGTGAAGGGCGGTTGGAACACGTGCTCCTTGAAGTCGCTAGTGCCAAGCAGCCTTGGAACGTTTGCACAGAACGCAAAAAACGGCAATCCTAACAGACTCTCCAGGGCCCAGCTACTCCGCGCTCCTATGGGCAAATGCTTGGGACCAAGAGAGACCCTCATTGTTGACTCTCCAGTACCAGGCACAGGGCAGCAGCTTGGGAGATCAGTCCCTACCATCTTCCTGCCCTTTCCTGGGAACACTGCCAATCACAGCCTGCTCCAGCCTGGGGCGTGGAAGTGGACCGTCCCTGGGAGTATGGAATGAGAGAGCTGGAGGGCGGCCTGTTTCCTGTGGGTCACCAAGATCGGCTGAGACAGGGTGTGTGTTGAGGTGTCTGGGCACACTACCACCAACCTTTTCCTTTCCAGTAATTTACTCCAGGCAACTGGACTGTGATCTTTTAAATCATGGTTTGGGGAACTCTGTTCTCCAGCAACCTCTGAGCGACCCCCCTGTGATCAGAATTGCCAGGTGCCCTTCTGCAAAAGCCAGACAGTATTCCCAGCCTGTCTGCAAAGCTCCCACTGTGTGTAGAAAACACAGTGGCTGTTCCATGCCGACTTTGTCCAGACAGTGCTAAATTCAGTTTTTTTTGATATTTTCTGGGTAGATTCCTTTTGGGTTTTGTATTTGTTAGGTTTCTCTATTGCTATGATAAAACACCATGACTAAAAAACAACTTGGGGAGGAAAGGAGTTGGGGTGGGGGAGGGGAGGGTCCATCTTGAAGAGAAATCAGGGCAGGAACTGAAGCAGAGGCCGTGGGGGAGTGCTGGTGACTGGCTTTCTCCTTAAGGCTTTTATACAACCCAAAACCACCTGGCCAGGGGTGACACCCCACCTCCTCACACAGTGGACTGGACCTTTCCCATCAAGCAAGCAAGCAAGTGCCCCCAAAGACTTGCCTACAGGCCAATCTGATGGAGGCATTTTCCTCAAGTGAGAGCTCTTCTTCCCCTGAAGTGAGGGACTCCTAGTGTGAAAAGGAATGTGGGCACTTGCTTACCTAAGGACAGTTGAATACCACCTCTCGCCAAAGAGAAGTCACTAAATACACGTTAAACAACATGAATAACAGAAGGCAAAAACTATGTCAAGATTACATTCCTGATTAAAAAACAAAACAAACAAACAAAAAAAAACTCGTGTACTACACCTTAAAAGCTCAGACCCAACTTTAATTTTTTTTTTTGTGTGTGTGTGTGTGTGTGTGTGTGTGTGTGTGTGTGTGTGTGTGTATACATGTTCCACTGAATGTATGTGGAGGTCAGAGAATAATTGTGGGAGTTCTGTCTTTCCACCACGTGGGTCCCTGGAACTGAACTCAGATTGTCACGCTTGGCGGCAAGCCCCTTACCCACAGAGTCGTCTTCCCAGCCCCTCAATCCTATTCTACAGAGTAGAAAACCTAGGCCTAGAAAGTTGCTGCCCTACATTTTTAATTGGCGACAAAGCAGGGACTAGAATTACTGTCCCCGATGAGTGTTGTCCCTAAGAAACCAACATGGTGAGCATGGGCATGTGTCCCCTAAACCTGCAGGTCCATTTGCAATGGCCCATTTACACTTGGCTTAATTGGTAACCCAGAGACTTAAAATTACATTGTCAAATCACATCAAAATCTCTACTGGGGCAAAGTCAAGAACTCATTCAATACTAACAATTCACTCATGGTTGTAAGGTCAGAAAACGAAGAAAACCCATTCTCTACCCACCGTTTAAACTTGTGGCATTGACCCATTCATTAGTGCCTTGCGCTAGCCACCTAGGCTAGTAAACGGTCTTTGCAATGAGAAGATACCAAAACATTTATAAATCTAAGGGTGCGCCTTGAGTGAATGTCAAGCACTGTATATGATAAATTGGGTTGTTTTGTTGTTGGTTTTTTCTCTCAAGTACTACGCCAACTGTGCATTTAAAAAATGTCATTGTGTTGCTGATAATTGAAAATGGATTTACTTAGTTGGGTAGCTTTAATTAGTTTACTGGTGCGCCAAAGACTTTTGGGTAAACAGGATCTACCACCACTCGCCCCCATACCTGTAACGCATACAAGCATTAAATCAAAGCTGAGTCCAGCAAAATCTAATTCTAAAAGCCCTAGAGCCAAATCAAAATGAAATAATTTACACCACGCACACCTCATACAACAGAAGGAGCAGCCCCCTGGCTCTCACTGCTATAACTGTCCAGAAAAGGGAAACCGGAAGGTTGGGTTTTCTAAACAGTCCTGTGTCCATCACAAGGCTGGGGCTGTTTCTTTGTACAAAAGAGTTATCATTTGTAAAAAATATATATATATATATATATATATATCAAATGGAATTATTGATTGTATTCTTTTTAGATGTACATTTAATGCACTGTATGATGGCTATTTAAAAACTCAAAAAGCTGAAGAATCAAGCTCTCTAGGGATGACATCTCCACTGAGTACCGCTCAAGCACTCCCTTGTGCTCAGCTTAGCAGTCACCTGCGCTTTGAGGGACTCTATTCCCCTGGGCCTGAACACCTCCAGCAGCAGAGTGGCAACAGACAAAGTGAGCTCTCCAACCACTCAGAACATAAAGAGGATTTAAAAAGAAAACAAAAATTGCAGTTACCAAATCTAGGCAAGGAAGGTGGTACAGGCTTCTGGAAATGTGCATGAGCAAGCGTGAGAAAGGAAGAGGGACTGCGGGAATTCTCTAAGACAGACCACACACATTCCCATTAACCAAGGCCGGACAGTAGTAGCCAGAAATACAAATACTGATGCTGCTTCGTTCCTGTATTACTAAAGCTTATCAAATGCCCAAGGATCCTAACAACAGAGAAATGGAAATTCCATAAGGGTCAAAATATCCAAAAGATTGGGCTCAGAAGACCTTGGAGTTTGCCCCCACTACTGATTCTAGCTCTTAATCACAAAGTCTGTCTTCACAGACCAGTGATGGCTCGGTGAGGAAAGGCAATTGCCACCAAGCATTGTTCAATCCCCAGTGCCGGCAGAGCAGAAGGAGAAATCTGAATCCTACAGGCTTTAAACCTCCCCACATACACCATGGCACATGCTTGTGACCACACACACACACAAAATAAATAAAAGTAAAACTCTTATTTAAAAAAAAGTCTTCAGAGTCCCTGATCTGGAAATGAAAGATAATGGCTAATGTCAGCAAAGCCCTGTCCTCAACAGCTTTCATGCACCTAAGTGGCCAAGATGACCTAGAGGAGGCCACCATTGTTCTAACTCACATGATGGCAGAGTGTCTGGCTGGAAAGAAGTAGGCTAAATTCTGTCCCAAGGGTGACTCGTGAGAGGAGACAGATTTCACAGATCCCCCAGCTCCTTGTATCATCTCAAGTCTTTACCCTAGTCCTCTATCTCCTCAGCTAACCCAGAAATGAAGAGAGAAGCAGGGTGAGGGGAGGTGTTGCAGACCGGAACACCTGTGACAATCCATGGACCAAAACTAAAATAGCAACCCAGTCATTTTCTCTACAATGACTGAATTCGGATGTGAATTAGAAGACACCCTGATGGTTTCCTCATTGCTGCGTTAACTGTGTTCGGCACTTCTGTGGGCTCTGGGCTAGTCTCTCTGTGTGCTTTCAAGGCAAAACTGTGTAGTTTACAATTGGTCAGAATGATTGAGCTGCCCAGGGGTGCCTGTGAGGCACATTCTGCTTGGAGAGGGGAACTGAATGGGAAGATCCACCCTTAGGGTGAGCAGGCACCATCTTATCAGCTGGGGCCTGACGGGAGGAGGGTGAATTCTTCCCTCCTTCTTCCCAAGCTAGAACACCCTTCTCCTGCACTTGGATGTCCATCTCCAGACTTTCTGGGTTTTGGACTCACAAGATTCACATGAGCAGCACTCCAAGCTCCTCCCAAGGGTCTTAGGCAAACCTAGACCTCAGACTGGTTTTCACCATTTATTCCCCTGGCTCTGAGGCCTTTGGACTTGGGTGAAACAGGCATCCCTGGTTCTGCAGTTTGCATATAGCCTTCTGTGGAACTTGACAGCCTCTATAATTGGATACATCCGCCCCATTAAACTTCACTGACCCCAAGCTGAACAGTGATGGTGCATGCCTTTAACCTCAGCACTCAGGAGGCAGAAACAGGGGGATCATTGAGTTCAAGGTCAACCTGGTCTGCAGAGTGAGTTCCAGGACAGACAAGGATACACAGAGAAACCCAGTTTCAAACAAAACAAAACAAAACAAAACAAAAAACCCAAAACTTTCAGAAAATCCTAACTAAATCACAATATAAACACTCCCCATGGGCACTGGAAAGATGGCTTGGGGGTTAAGAATACTTATTGCTCTTTCAGAGGGCCCAGGTTTGGTTCCTAGCAACTACATAGATGCTCTCAACCCTCTGTAACTCCAGTTCCAGGGGATCCTTGATGCCCTCTTCTGACCTCGGCAAGCACTAGGCACACATCAATACATATACAAGCAAAACATACACATAAATTCTTTTTTAAATGAATTAAACATTGCCTGTGTTCCTGTGTTCCACAGTCTCAAATCCTTAGACTCTAAATCACAGGCCTGATGACTCTGGGGCCCTCTCAAAAGCTCTACCATAGTACAGAACATAGACCAAAGCTTTGGAGGGTCTCAGTCAATGGCATTTCAAGACTGGCATTTACCTGGAGCCTTAGTTACAATAAAGAGGGAGAGAAAAATAACTTTTAAAACGTCAGCCCTTCAGTTTCAGTATAAGGCCTTATCATGTTTAATTTTTATTTTTATATTATTTTGTGGATGTGTGCTGTAATATGTGAGTAGGTCAGAGGACAACTTGCAAGAGTCAGTTCTGGGGATCAAACTCATGCCATCAGATTTGCTGGCAAGCGCCTTTACCAGCTGAGCCATCTTGGCCTTATTAATGCTATTATAATTGACTAATCACAGCTATATACATTCATGAGATACAATGTGATGTTTTGACATATGTAAGCAATGTAGAATCGAGCTGAATCAAGCTAATTAACATATCCATCATCTCACTTGACATTTTCTGTGGGTATTTGAAATTTACTTTTACTTTGAAATACATAATTATTATTGCATAAAATCAATCTGCTGTGCAACAGATCTCAAAAGTCATCCCCTCATATCTATTGGGGGGAGCATTGCACGCTTTGATCGTTTGTCCATTCTAGCCTTCCACTCTGCCCTCCCTCTCCCACAGCCTATGGTAACCAGCATGATATTCTCAACTTTTCAAATTCCACATGTGAAGGTCTTTGGGGTTTCTATTGTTGTGATGAAACACCAAGTCGGGGAGGAAAGGGTTTATTTGGCTTACATTTCCACATCCCACTGTTCATCCTAACCAAAGGAAGTCAGGACAGGAACTTAGGCAGAGCAGGAACCTGGAGGCAAGAACTGATGCAGAGGCCATGGACGAGTGCTGCTTGCTGGCTTGCTCTCGTGGCTTGCTCAGCCTGCTTTCTTATAGAAGCCAGGACTACCAGCCCAGGGATGGCACCACCCACTACAGGCTGGGCCCTTCCCGATTAATCACTAATTGAGAAAATGCCTTACAGATGGATCTCATGGAGGCATTTCCTCAACCGAGGCTCCTTCCTCTCTGATGACTCTAGCTTGTGTCAAGTTGACCCAAAGCAGCCGGTATAATGAGGCTGTATCAAAAGCTTCCAGGATTGTCCATATTGTAAAGTACACAGGGTTGCCCTCTCTTTCGAGACTTAATCATACTGCCTGTGTGCACACACCACATTGTCCTTATTTCCTGGCCCGTGCACACATCGAAGTGCACACGTGCTGTTCTAAAGGGTGTGAAATTACACCTCACTGTTGCTGTCCTGGGAATCTCCCAATCGGTGAATGTTGTGTGTGTGTGATGCACGTGTGGTTGGTACAACTTTGTGGCGTCTGTTTCCTTTGGGCTCCAGGAATCGAACTCAGGTCACCGTGTTTGTCCAGCGAGTGCCTTTACCCACTGGGACATCTCACCAGCCCGTTTTTCCCTGTACCAGTTGGCCTTCAGTAAATCTTTTGGAAAATGTCTGTTGAGGTGGTTAACCCATTGTTCACTGGGATGTGCCCTTTCTTGCTAATTTTTGAGTGCCTTATTTTTTTTATATGTAGTATTCTCTTATCAGAATGCACGCTTGTGAACGTTTTCTCCCATCCTGCAGGCTGTGTCTTCACGTGTGAGTTGCCTCCCCTACATTGCAAAGCATTTTAGTTTAATGAAACCCCATTTGTCTGTGGTTGCCTTCATTGTCTGCTTTAAGGTTCAGACCCATAAAACCTCCCTATTAAGCTTTCTTGTTAGCTATTACATTATTCCCGTTATTTCATAAGACAATGAGGCCCAAATTTAGTATTTTGCCAAAAAGTACCCCCTTCCCAAAACTATGGAACTTTTGAAGCTATTTATTAATGAGTCAGAAAAAAAAACAAACATAATAACCCAGGATATACGTGAGTAAGTAATCTTCCCAGTTAATAAAGCACAAAGAAATGCCTCTCTGCTTCTAGCCAGGAACAAATATGCACTAATCGTATTTTCCAGCTCTTGTAGGAAATAACACCTCTCCAGAGAAGAGATGTTACAAAATAGTTTTCCATCCTCAATGGAGAGTGTATTACTTACACCCAAAGGGAATGAATGAGGAGTGTCCTGCACAGGCTCATGTGTTTGAACATTTGGACCCCAGCTAGTGGCGCTGTTGTGTGCTGTGGGATGTCTTTCTGTACACTGTGAAAATGCGTTGCTCTGATTGGTTGATAGATAAAGCTGTTTGGCCTATGGCAAGTCGGGTTATAGCTAGGCAGGAAATTGAAGAGGGAGACAGGTAAAAGACAGAAGATAAGAGACGCCAGCACCGCCAGGAGAAGCAAGATGCAAAAGCACTGGTAAGCCACGGCCACGTGGCAACTCATAGATTAATAGAAATGGGTCAAGTTATAAGAGCCAGCTAGCCAGAAGCCTGCCATAGGCCATGCAATTGGTAATTAATATTAAGCCTCTGAATGATTATTTTATAGGCGGCTGTGGGACCTTGGGGCCAGGCTGGCCAAAAGCGGAGAAACCTTCCGGCTACAGTTGTGGAACCTGATTCAAGAGATAGAGCCTCACTGGAGGGCATGGGTTACTGGTTATTGATGACCCACACCCTACTTCCTGTACATGCTGTTTCCTAACCATAGATGCAATATGACCAGCCACCTCAGGCTCCAGCTGCCGCGCTGTGGTGGCTAATCTTGGTTGTCAAAATGATACATCTTGGAGGAAGGAACGTCGGTTGAACTGCTTCCGTCAAACTGGCCTGTAGCCATGTCTGTGAGACATTATCCCTAATTGATGGGGGCGGGTCCAGTCCACTGTGGGTGGCGGCATTCCCCACACAAGTGGACCTGGGCTAGAAGAGAGGTAGCTGGATGTGAGCCTCGGAGCACGCAGGTCAATAAGCAGCGTTCCTCCTCGGTTGGCTTCCCTGGAGGATGAGCCTTCACTCGTAAAGCGAAATCAACCCTTTCTTCCCCACCTTGCTTTTGGTCATGGTGTTTATCACTGCAACAGAAAGCAAAATACCTTCCCTGCCATGATAGGCTGCATCCCCCTCACTGTATAAAGCAAAACAAGTCCTTTCTTCCTCAAGCTGCTTCTTGGCAGGTTGTTGTTTTTTTTTTTATTGCTTTAATCAAAGCAACTAATGTCAGTGATGTGATGCCTGATCATATTGTCCATACAAATACCACTGTAGAGAAAATGTTTAATCTCAGATGGAGAAAATGGTCTTCACAAACACAAAGTTTAAAAAAAAAAAAGTATTTTGCAAAAGGACTTTTGTCAATTTCTTTTAGTGTAAATTATTGATGTATCCAAATCAAAACCAATGAAATGTAGAAAGAATACATTAAGACCAAATTGGATTTATCCCAGAAATGCACTGTAATTCACCATATTAACAGAATAAAGCACAAAAATCAATGATCAACTCAATAGCATTGCAGGAAACACGTTTAATAAAACGCAACCGCTTTCAGAGTAAAAAGAAAAAAATACTTCAACAAACTAGAAATAGAACTTTTTTAAACTTAAAATAGGATAGCTACTAAAAATAAATAAATAAATAAAATTTTAAAACCTAAAACTTACTGTAAATGTTCACTTAATGGTGAGATACGGAAATCTTTTTTTTCCTAAGATTGAAAATATGTTAAATCATATTTAACACAGTACTAGGGACCAGAGGGCACTAGAACAATGTAGGGAGGGGGAAGGAAGGGCAGTGGCAAGCAGCAAGGTGGGGAGGAGGTGTACTAAAGAGGGACAGGAAGCTGCTGTCCCTGCTGGCAGGCCATGTGATGTGTGGGGAGAGCAGCTGAGTGGATGTGCACGTGGCTGGTTGGAATTAGCAAGTGCTCTGTTGAACTCCCCGTAAGTGTGACAAACCCTGAGGGGGAAACGAAAGGAGCAGAGATTTACTTCAGCTCATGGTCCCAGGCATCTGCCTCCATCACGGGTGTGGCAGGGCAGAACAATTCACAACCAGGAAAGCAGAGCGAGCACGTGAGCTAATGCTGTGACCCCACCCCCAAGCAAGACCACCACTGAGCCGATATCCGATGCAAAACACACGGGGGTTTATTGATAACAAGCAAGCCCGGGCTTGGTCCGCGTCCAACACTCGACACAGCGAGTGGAGGAGGACGGCCCTGAGCTCCCAGGGGGGCGTTTCAAAGGAAAAAAACCTGCAAACAGGGTGGTACAAGCCTTGGCATCATATGATTGGGTGAGGGTGTGTAACCTTTGAATTTACTAGTTGGGGGTTACAGTTATCATTTGGGGGCAGGCCTGGACAAGTCCCAGGCTTTGTCCTTGAGCTGCCATGGGGGCTGGCTGGCCTTGCACATACTGACTGTGGGGGCTGACTCAGTGGCCCAGGCTCTGTCCTTGAGCTGCCATGGAGGCTGGCTGGCCTTGCACGTTCACACTGACCCATGCACGTAGCTCTAAGTTGGTGAGGGGTCCCAGACAGTAAACAACTGGCTGAACCTTGAGCAGTCAGAGTACCTGCAGAAAGGGAGCTACTGCAAGGACTATGTCTTTTGTTCACGGCCCACCCAGAAACTGCTTGCTCAAGTCTCGGGAAACGGAAATTGAGGCCTGATCTCTGAGACAAGACTGACAGCCTGTCATGGTGTCTCTTCGGTCCTTTCACTGACAGATTCCTCTTTCCCTCTTATTCCATCCAGGACCCCAGGCTTAAAAAAAAAAAAGAATTGTAATAATTCTATTTACCAAATAAATGGGGAATAATATTTTAAATATTATATTGTTATATGTGCATTTTAAAAAACATAAACTTCTGAATAAATCTAAAAAATATGTATCAGATATAAACATATGTAGAAGCATAGACGAGAAGAGGTAATGATGACTGATGTCAATTGTTTCCTAATGTCAGCAAGGTTTTAATCTTATAACTCGAGGGAGACAGGGTTTCACCCACAGAAGGGATCCAGTCCATCATGGTGGTAAAGGCACGGTAGAATAAGTGTCAGGCTGGCCTGGAGGTCAGGAAGCCAAGAGATATTTCAGCCACCCACAGGAAGCACAGAGAGACAGAGTCAGAGACAGACAGACAGAAATAGTCATCCAGCCATTAAAAACTATATGAGGCTATAAAGCCTCAAAGCCCACCCCCTGTGATGCGCTTCCTCCAGCAAGGCTCCACCTCCTAAAGGCTCCATCTCCTTATGGAGCAGCACACCTACAGGAGACCAATGGTCCAAACACAAGAGTCTGCAAGGGACAGTTGCCATTCAGGACACAATCATAGAAAAGACATCAAGATTTACAAAGCTAATAACAAAGACGGAGTAGAACTAGACTTCTGGAAGAGGAAGCCTGTAGCCAGCTCACAGTTTTATGGAGAAGTGAATGATGTCAGGAGATAGAAGATGATCTTCAGTAAGACTGCTGAAAGGATTGGACAGTGTCGTGATGGAGGAAGAAACACCTTCCTCGACCCTAGCTCATAAATTGCAGATCTACATTTCAATGGTTAGAGATTCCAGGCGACAACACAGAATACTAGCTTTACATCCTGGAGGTTTGGACAGAGTTCTCAAGTCATATACAGACTATAAAAGGCATTTAGAGAGAATGACTGATGATGAAGCTATATTAAAATAAAGAAAAAACTAAAAAGAACCATTTTTTTTTGCCGAAATATAACATCAAAGGTTTGAGACACAAAGCAGACAGCAGATAAAGACTACACAATACTAACAAACGTACACCATGACAAGGAACTCGTAGCTAGCGCACATAAGGAATCTCTACATGGCAAGCGGCTTAGTAGGAAATGGAGTCAAAGGCACAAGCACGGGGAGGGAGAGGTGGCTGACTGTGCAAGTGTGAGGACCTGAACCGGATTCTCGGCACCCACAAAAAACAGCCAAGAGCAGCGGCACACACCTGTAACCCCAGAGCTGCCAGGCTGAGGCAGGAGGATCCCGGAGGAACACTGGCCAGCCAATCAGTGAGCTCCAGGTTAGAGGAGAGATCCCGTCCCCAAAAAACAAGATGGAGAACAATAACAAAAGACCCCGAACACTGACTTCTGTCCTCTCCACACACAGGCATGGCCACACACACCTGCACAAATATCGGAGCACCCGCACACAAAATCAAATACCTTATAAAAAACATGAGCAACTGCTTTTCAACGAGAAGATGTAAACTGCTTTGGAAAAACATGAGTAAAGATATTCTACTTGGTTAGTCATCAGGGAAATGCAAATTTTAAAACTGGTGTGGCCACTAAACAATCAAAAATGGGGAAAAAAATTAAATAAAAAGGCTCCCGCGACACTGCACAGAATTGCATCGCTGTCCAGAAGACAATATTGTGAAAAATGGGAGCGTCCAGGCTTATGTGAACCCACGCAGCTCGAAAACAGCCAAGTTATCCTTGATGTTAGAATGCGGCCACGTGTGGAGAGGGAGTCTGAGAATGAATGCAGGAGGGAATTGAGAGGGCTTCAGAAGTGCCACTCTGTTCTTGGGGTAATAGATTTTCATCTACCGGGAAAGTCTATATCTGTGTTCATTTTATGACGCCCCACCAAACTGCATACTTGACACCTGTGTGCCTCCCTTAGTGTACACTTCACAAGCGAAAAGTTTACTGAAAAACGAAACCATGGGACAATTTTCACCATAAAGAGACTATGGTGCAAGTTGGCAAATGTCTAATAATCTTGCAACCGTGAGACATTACTGAACTACAGATGGTGTCTGTTGGTCTGCCAGTTTCTTTGTAAGCTTTTCCTGGCATCGTATAGCCAAAGCCTCTGGAAATTGTTTAGCATGACAGTAGAGAATGGGCAGTGGTCACCAGAGGATGAGGGTGAGACAAGAGCAAACATTGGAACCTCGGACAATGAATAAAATTACATGTCTTAGTTACTTTTCTATTGCTGGGATAAAAAGCCTCATCCAAGGCCGCTTAGAGAAGACAGGGTTTATCCAGGGCTCATCACTGGGACTAGAGCCCATCACCATAACGGCAGGAAGTGTGGCAGCATGTTGTTCAAGTCTAGGTGGTCTTTTAATAAAAAACCAAGAGCTAGATATCAGGGTGAGAGATCAGAGAAGCAGAGCAGCCAGCCACTAGTTCTTACCTCTACAAAATCCTCAGCCTAAACAGAGTAAGTTCCTGTCTCCGCACGCCTTATATACCTTTCTCTGCCCAGACATCACTTCCTGGGATTAAAGGCACATGTGCTTCCCAGTACTGGGATTAAAGGTGTGTGCCACCACTGCCTGGCTCTGTTTCCAGTGTGGCCTTGAACTCATAGAAATCCAAACGGGTCTCTGTCTCCTGAGTGATAGGATTAAAGGTGTGTGCCACCACTGTCTGGCCTCTATGTCTATTCTAGTGGCTGGCTCTGTCCTCTGATCCTCAGGCAAGTTTATTAGGGTCCACAGTATATGACCACAGCAGCACGAACAGCTGAGAGCGTACAAACAGGAAGCAGAGAACACACTGGAAATGGCATCAGGTCTTTAAGCTCTCAAAACCTGGCCCCTGTGACATACTTCCTGCAGCAAGGCCACACTTCCTAAACCTACTCCAAGAGTGTCACCAACTGGAGAGCCAAGTATTCAAATGTCCAAGAATATAGCAGGCACCTCATTCAAATCACATTACAGTCAGATAAGAGCTGTTCTCTTGCATGGCATCGTGACTGTGCCTAATAACATGATGTGAATTTCAAAATAGCTAAAAGGAATAATTTTTATAATCACAAAGCAATAGTAAATAATTGAAATGTAATATATATACTGATTAGCCCAATTTTCTCATTTTGTGAAGTATATATGCATTGAGACATTACATTGTATTTTTACAAATATATATAATTATTCACTGCTTAAAAATAAAAATTTGAGGGAAAAAATTTTGAGACAGTGTTTCTCTGGGTAGCTCTGTCTATCCTGGAACCCACTTTGTAGACCAGGCGGGCCTTGAACTTAAAGATCTGCCTGCTTCTGCCTCTCGCGTGCTGAGATTAAAGGCGTGTGCCGCCGCCACCACCCAGTCAATTTTTTTTTCAATTACAGTAGCGTGCTGGAGAAATGGCTCCGCAGTTAAGAGCAGCCGCTGCCTTTGCAGAGGACCTGGGTTCAATTCCCAGCGCCCACAAGGTGGGTCCCGATCACTTGTAACTCTGGTTCCAGGGGATCCGGCGCCCTCCACAGGCTTCAAGCACACGTGTGGTACAGAAACATGCAGGCAAACATTCATACTCACAAGATAAAATAAAAACAAATCTTTCATGAAATACAAATTTTCCGGCCAAAAAAAAAAAAATACTGAAAATCTGAAGCTTTGGTTAGTCTTTTTCTCCAGATACCCCTCGGGTCTTGAGCACCGGAGAGCTGGGAGGCAGAGGCGGTGAAAGGTTGTCAGTTGAGAAAGGAAGTTGTTGCTGTAACCTTACCATGCACAAGGGGGCGCTTGCAGCACAGCAGTGAGCGGACACTTCCCTTCTGAAACCTCTCCAGGGTGCAGCAGCCCAGAACATTTGTACCCAGTCAGCCCACCAACAGCACCCGACCTGCCTCTGCTCGAGCTGACACCCTTCGGATGCACATGGCGAGCCTCTCTCCAAATAGCAGCTTTTCAAATACAGGGAGCAGATGCAAAGCAGTCTCCCTCCTCTAAACGGCCTTCGGCCCTTAGCACAGTCAATTAGATGGCGTCGTACTGGGAGAAGCGTGTTTCTTGTTCCTCTGTGAACATGGAACGGGACTGAGCAGATTTCTCCAGAGTCAGGGCGAGGAGATGAGTGCAAGCCAGGGTTTTGTTTTGACGGGCAGAGCATGATGTCCGATACCCATTCTGCCTAGTATTGAAAGGCAGATACACTCTCTGCGAATGAAAAAAATTTCCATACTTGTTCACCATGAAACCTGAAATTCTCATATAAATCACAGTTTTGCGTTAGGGCAACTAAGATCGCCGTGAGAAGACAAATGTGATCGGACAAGAGCCCCGCCCCACCTGCCCTGGGCCTGGAGGACTGCTGCCTTTGGAGTTTACATAGAGAAGCGGAAGGCAGGGATCAGGAGGCAGGTGCGTCAGAGGAGAGTGAAGGGCCCAGAGGTACCCGTTCGTTCACCTCCATGAACTTAAACCTCCAACACCACTGGGTTACTAGAGGGCATCGGTCCCCATAAGCAGACTACAGGACATACTTATGACACCCTTAGATGACAAACCGGGGTGGGATACCAATGTGTGAGACACTTGTAACAAACCATGGGCTGAGTGACGGCATAAACACCGAGGAAGCAAAGGACACTGAAGGGGGGGGGGGGCAGGGAGCATTAAGTAGGTAGCCAGGCAGCAAGGACAGGTGGCTTTCCATCAGTAACTCCATGAATTAGTAGGTGGATAGATGGACACTCACTATGCGACAGAATACTCTTTCCTCTAGTGGCCTATGTTTTCAAACCTTGGTCCCCAGAGTGGCATTATGGAGGGCAGTAGAACTTTTAGGGGATCCCAAGGACGATGCTGGAGTCGGCTCTCCTCCTCTCTCTGCTCCCTTGCTCCTGATGTAAGCAGCATTGTTCTGCAGCACGCCGCTCCCAACCTATACACACGCTTGCACACCTCCACACCCCCACTGGGCCACTGCCACCTGACATGCCCACCAAAGACTCAAAGCGATAGGTCTGCCCGATCTGGCATTGGAAGCTCCCAAATCATAAGCCAAAATAAAACCACATCCCCAGTATTTTCTCATAGTGATGGAGAGTGGCCATCACCCCCCCCCCCCACTTCCGTGCCCATGACTGCTGAGCAAGTGGGTAAATCATCCCAGCCCCAATTGGCCCCATGCTGGTCTGAATTTGGCAAGTGCTGAAGGACTGACTGGAAAGCCTGGTTTGGACTTGTGGCATCCATTTCCAAATAAATGAGTCAGCGGTATCGGGGCGGGATATGGGGCTATTTAGCAACTAAAGACACTGCAGTCCGGGTTGTCTGTCTTTAAACAGTGGCAGCAAAAGTGGGCCACTGCAACCTGGTGTGTTGACAAGTGAGATTAGCTCTTTTACGAGCTTTTTCTTCTGTAAACATTTAAACAAAGGTGCGCCAAGGATAAGGCTTTGAGACCTAAGTAAAGGCTTTATTAGCCAGCGTGTTCCAGCTTCTGTGGCATTCCTTTAGACAGCAGCTACAGAGGATGACTAAAACAACTGCCAGAGGGTAAGGGATGCACCCACAAGAGGTAGAATTGGGAACAGAGCCTGTGATTTGCTGCATCTAGAACAGTGTGACCTATCTTGCAGACCATTGAGAGTAGGCATTTTAACTCTGACACCAGTAGGAGGCGCTGTGTGCCACAGGCACTCTGAATCCCTGGGTGTTAAATCCTCCTGTCTAATCTAGAATGGAAAAGTCCACAAATGCCTTCTCTCTCTCTCTCTCTCTCTCTCTCTCTCTCTCTCTCTCTCTCTCT
>CABHPQ010001243.1:0-35194 GCA_902168405.1 Peromyscus aztecus
GATAGATAGATAGATAGATGATAGATAGATAGATAGATGATAGATAGATGATAGATAGATTGATATAGAGAGAGATAGAGAGAGAGATAGATAGATGGATTAGAGTATGCATAGATAGAGTCCATCCTGACCAACCAGAGTCCTTCCCAGAATTCCAATGCAAATGTTAGTTTACATGATTGCTGGAAGCTATGAGGATGCTCTGAGGCAGGGCCACCTGCACAGCTACCCTCTGATTGGTTGACTTGAGCCTTCTCCACCCCTAAACCAATCACTGTGCCCAAGAAAATGGGACACTCATTGGCCAGACAGTTCTGTTCCCTTTGACAGGAAGAGAAAGGCTGATCTGGACCAACAGAGCAGCTGGGAACAGCTATGGATGGAGTCCAGACAGGATGATGAAAGAGAAGACAACCTTCCCACTGCACTGAGGTTCCTCAATCAGTCTTCCTGTCCCCCTGTCAGCTCTGCCTCCCGGCTGTGGCCACATGACTGGCTGCCTCACACTGCTTCCCCAGGCTTTCTCTCCAGAGAGCACCGCACCCTTCAGATTACGAAGCAGAAGAAACCTTTCCTCCCTTACATCCTTTTGTCAGGTACCAAGGTGAGTGAGCCACACAGCCGGTCCCTGTGCCCAGTACGATCACCCTGTAGGCAGATAGCAAGGTCCTACAGTGGACTTTGTAGGGTAAAAGATCAGAGTCCACTTCCAGATTTGAAAACTCACCAAAACCCACCAATCCCTGAGCTCAAAAACCCACCAATCCTAGAGCCTGAAAACTCACCAATCCCTGAGCTCGAAATCCCACCAGTCCTTGGGCTTGCCTTGAAATCCCATCAATCCCACCAATCCCACCCTGGAAAACCCCTCCCCCAAGAAGCCCTATATAAAGCCTGCCTCCTGCTCAGTTCCCTGCTGCTTCTGGTCCGAGCAGAGGCAGCCATCCTCTTGGGCCTCTCCCAATAAATCTCTCGTGTGAGGTTTGTTGTGATGTTGTGGTATTCTTCGGCTCCCGACTGCCAGGATACCTTTCCCTTCAGAGCTGTAACCCTTCTCTAGGGGAAACCTCTCCCCTCAGAGCTGTAACAGGAGTATAAAAGTTTAAAATTTTAAGAAATGGTTCCAAGATAGAATGGGGCTCCTCTCCGCCCCCCCCCATCGCCCACCCTGATGCTACCCTGCCAGCCCCTGACAGGCTGCTCACTCCTCACTCCTGCCTTGAAGCCAGCAGGGAAGATAGATCCTGTTTTCACATCTGTGGGGTGGGGTGTGTGTGAGCAGCTTGTGGGTGTGAGCAGCTTGTGGGTGTGACCAGCTTGTTGTGCCTGTGTTTTACTCTCCTCTGTCCTCAGTTCATTACACTCGCACTGATCACACCTGTGTTTATCACACTGCGCTGACACTGTGCTGTTCCCCTCCCCCATTCTGAGGAGCGTGAGTGTAGAGGTCATACCCTGGGGGCTGTGAAGGTGAGAGCAAATGTTCTGAGCTCAAACTTCTCCCTAAGCTGCCTTGGTGCCCTGTTTTTCCAACTCTGGCACTGATTAGTAACAGGGTCTGTCTGCTTGGCGTGGGTAGAAAGCGTGCAAGGGGCTCACACAGGGCCTGATGGTGGCGGGGCTGAGGGACAGTGTGTGCCAAGGCCCTTCGCTTCTACGCATCTCTTCCAGGCCTTAGGAGGCCTGTTTTCTTCTTGGTCCTGGAAACCTGACTGGGGCAATATGGGAATGAAAGGCCGGACACTCACGCAGGAAAGCTGAGATCTGGTCTGCTGTGCTCACGCTCATGGAGGGCACTGACTACTGTGAAACCCGGAAAGTCCCTGTGATTGTTATGTCCAGCACAGGAAGGTTAGCTATCTTGATGGGAGAACAGTCTTAGGCTGTAAACATCTGAGGAGGATGCTGTGGATGATAGTTTCTGCATACACTTGCTGTGGGATGTTCTGTATGGCAAATGTGTTGCTAATAAAACACTGATTGGCCAGTGGCTAGGCAGGAAGTATAGGCGGGACTAACAGAGAGAATTAAAAGAACAGGAAGGCGGAGGGAGTCTCTGCCAGCCACCGCCAGGACAAGCAGCTTGTAAAGATGCCGGTAACCCACGAGCCATGTGGCAAGGTATAGATTTATAGAAATGGATTAATTTAAGATATAAGGACAGTAGCCGGGCAGTGGTGGTGCATGCCTTTAATCCCAGCACTCGGGAGGCAGAGGCAGGCGGATCTCTGTGAGTTCGACGCCAGCCTGGTCTCCCAAGCGAGTGCCAGGAAAAGGCGCAAAGCTACACAGAGAAACCCTGTCTCGAAAAACCAAAAAAAAAAAAAAAAAAAAAAAAAAAAAAAAGATATAAGGACAGTTAACAATAAGCCTGCCACGGCCATACAGTTTGTAAGCAATATAAGTCTCTGTGTTTACTTGGTTGGGTCTGAGCGGCTGTGGGACTGGCAGGTGAAAGAGATTTATCCTGACTGTGGGCCAGGCAGGAAAACTCTAGCTACATATACTAGTCAGTCTTTGGTGAATACTACTTGGATGTGAGGATGCCTCTGAGCCTCATGTGGGGAAGACATTGAGGTCCTTGGCACAGCCATGCCCATGTCAACGACACACATTCCCTGGGACTTTATCTGCTCCCCACACCTGTGAGCATGCATGGTGTAGCATTGGTAGACCCTCTGTGACTCTGTTAATGTCTTTCCATTCTTGAGAGAAGCCACGAGGATATGCAATCTAAGATGTGTTTGCAGGATTCTGAGAGTGACAGCCATCTTGGCCTGAGTCTCCAGCGGCCGACGTGGTCCTGTCTGGAGACTTACTACCCTTCCTTCCTCCTCAGTGATCTGTTCATGTTACACTAACAAGGGTGCCAATCCTTTCGGGGTCCTCTCTCTCCATCCTGAGTCCACATTTACCGTGGAGTCAAGAACTTCACAGAGGAGATAGAGAGAAAGGTGCTTCATTCCTCCACAAGGCCACAGTTAACACGTATGTGGCTGTGGTCATTCTGAACCAAAAGAATGGCTTTGACCTTGAAAGAACCCCAAAGAATCTTCAGGCACATCAAGGTTTTGCTTTTTTTAAAAAAAATATATCAGTAGGAACAGAACTTTCATGTGAAGCTGGAGTTTGACTTGAAACATTTAATCTATTTAAAAATAGAAACAGAATGTAATGTATATGTTTTCCTCCTCTGTCAGAGCTGCTTCTGCTCTGACTGACTCATTAGCAAATTAACATGTTGTGATTCTGCCGTGAAAAGTTGCAAGTTAATTGTTACAGCCACAGTCCCGAGGCTCTGGAGATGTACCTCCCAAACTCTTTTATAGAGTACAAATTAGATGCTTTTCATATACGCTATCTAATTTTAATTAAAATTTGCCCCAGGCTATCCTTAACAGCTTTGAAGTTCCTGGAATTTTGTCATCTCGGGTGGCGAGTGCTAGCAGTTGATCATGTCAAAATCCATCCCCATGGAAACCGCCTCCTGACTGTGTCTGCCTAGGACAGCTCAGCCCCTGGAGTTGGACTCCAACTTGGCTCAAGAAATATTTGTGTTTGGAGAAGGTTGGCGTTTCCCCTGAGGACAGGATGGGATTTGAAAGTTACACCTGGGAGGTGCAGAGTCTCCACAAGGGCCTCTCAAGAGGCCCCGGGCCACAGATCTTTGGCTTTCCTGTTCTGTCTCTTTTCTTTCTTTTCCTTATTTATTTTAGAGGCAGGCATCACGTAGCCCAGGCTAGCCTTGACCTTATTGTGGAGCTGATATGATCTACCACTTCCTACCTTTGAATGTTTAACTTTTCCCATCCATAAAATAAGGATCCATCCCATGTCCCACCCAAATGACAACCCCTGGAAACATGAAATTCTGCAAGATGAGAAAAACATCTCTAAAAGCTGATACATGGGACCAGAGCTCTGCCATGTGGGGTGAATGCTATAGAGTATGTTCTATCATCTATGTATGTATCTATCTATCATCTATTTATCATCTATGTATGTATGTATCTATCATCTATCAATCTATCTCTCCATCTCCCCCATTCTCCCTTCATTTCCTTTCTTCCTCTCTCCTTTCCTCAATCTCTTCCACACTTCTTCCTCCTCTGTCTTCCACCCTCCCTTCCTTCTTTCTCTCCCTCTCTTCCTTTTATCTCCCTCTCTTTTTTCCTCCCTCTCCTCTTCTCACTTCCTCCCGATCTCCCTTTCTTCCTCTTTTTATATTAAATATTTTTTTAAAAAATCACATCTACAGAAACTCTCTCATGGTTATCCCCCATTTCAGAGACAGGAAAACCAAAGACTTGGAACAGTATTCTCTGTTTTCCCACACTGCCAAGTGTAAGGCACACGAGGGGAGATGGGAAAGGCCTGAGTGTGACTCAGTGACTGAGGCCACAGTTGTGAAGTACATGCTGTAGCTAGAGTTTTCCTGCCTGGCCCACGGTCAGGATAAATCTCTTTCACCTGCCAGTCCCACAGCCGCTCAGACCCAACCAAGTAAACACAGAGGCTTACATTGCTTACAAACTGTATGGCCGTGGCAGGCTTCTTGCTAACTGTTCTTATATCTTATATCAATCCATTTCTATAAATCTATACCTTGCCACATGGCTCATGGCTCATGGCTTACCGGCATCTTTACAAGCTGCTTGTCCTGGTGGCGGCTGGCAGACAGTCAGAGACTCCCTCTGCCTTCCTGTTCTTTTTATTCTCTCTGTTAGTCCCGCCTATACTTCCTGCCTAGCCACTGGCCAATCAGTGTTTTATTAGTAACACATTTGCCATACAGAACATCCCACAGCAACATGCATCTACAAACTCCAGCTCCAGGGCCAGCAGCCTGTACTGTGAATAAAGTTTTATTGAAACATAGCATGTCTGTTCATCCTCTCCTCTGTAGTTGCTCGTGTTCTAGGAGCAGCACAACTGTATGTTTGAACAGAGGCTTTGGCTCGGAAGCTGACACTCTTGACTGTCTGAGCCATTACGGAGGAGAAGGTTCTTTTTTGAGTTTATTTATTTTATATGTATTAGTGTTTTTCCTGAATGATTATAGACAGCTGTGAGCCTCCATGTAGGAGTTGAGTCCTCTGGAAGAACAGCCAGTGCTCTCAACCATGGAGCCATCTCTCCAGTCCCAAGAAAAAGGTTCCTGATGTTAAAAACAGGATCAGGAAAGATGGCTCAGCAGTCACTAACTCTTACTGTTCTTTCAGAGGACCTGAATTTTGTTCCCAGCACCCACGCAGCTCAATCTCCCTGTAATTCCAGCTCCAGAAGTTCTGATGCCCTCTTCTGGCCTTTGTGGGCACACACACACTAAAAATGCTATTTTCTGAAAATAGAGTTTAAAACAACCAACCAAAGCAACAACAACAACAACAACAACAACAACAACACTTCTCTTTTTGTCAACCCTGTGGGTGCTGGAATTTGGTAGGACCTGGGATCAGCTCGTAGAGATTTCTGAGGAAACCTGCCGAGTTTTCAAGCTTACTGTCAAAGGCAGCAGCATTCAAGCAGAGGCAAGCCAGGCCCTTCCTGAACAGAAGAACAGTTCATATTCTCCTCAGCCTTCCCAACAAGGCCGTGCACAGAGGACCCCGCATGACATCTGGGTGCCTGCAGGGACTGTCTGTGTGCCATGTGTGTGCCCGGTGCACGTGGAGACCAAAGGGGACACTGGATCCCCTGGAACTGGAGTTACAGTTATAGGCTGCTTTGGGGGTTCTTGGAACTGAACCCAGGTCCTCTGCAAGAATAGTCAGCGCTCTTAACTGCCAAGCCATCTCTCCAGCTCTGTTTGTTTTTCAACAGGAAATTGAGGGAAAGGCCTAGGATTCCATAGCTAGGAGGCTTCAGCTCAGGATAGTGAATGTAAAGAGTGAGACGCGTCCCAGTCAGAGAAGGCTTGGGAGCCAGAAGATGCCTTAGCCAGGGGACACTAGCCTCCAGCTTTCAAAGACCAGATGGCCATGAACAAGAGCAGTCTCCCCAAAGCCTCCTGGAGGGATGAGCACCCTCAGCACCCCACAGAGATATCTTCTCCTTCCTCACATGCGTGTCTCTGTTCCTAGGTCTCTCTGTGCATTTTTCAAACCCCATCTTCTCCATCTCATCATGTGTCTCTCTGCCACAGACATTTTCTGCAAGTCTGGCTTCCTCCCTGGTCACAGCTCACTTCTGCAGCCGCTTACCCGACTGGATTCAGCTCCCAGCTGACTTCCCAGGAGAGCTTCCAAAACTGTCTGCCCTGTGGCCATTTAGTATTTTGAGACAGGGTCTTGCTATGTAGCCTTGGCTGACCTGGAATTCACCACGTAAACCAAACTGGCCAGCAGTCCGCCTCTCCCCTACCTGCTGAGTGTGGAGGTCACAGTGTGCGCTACCTGCCCAGCAGCCTTCTTTGTTTGAAACACTACCTCCTCACAACCTTCCCGTTTGTTTTCATTTAGCACTGAGGAGTCTGGAGTTGCACTGTCAAGTGTCACTCTCCCCAAGAAGTAACTGCAACCTGAGGCTAGGTGGCAGTGCCCTGGGTCCCTCCACAGCAGGGCTCAGAAGAGCCCAGGACAGTATCTTCCTCCACCCCAGCGCCTGTGCCCCAGCCTGGCCACAGGTGTGATGACGGATGGGACCTCACTTGTCTCCTTGCATTTAGACACCCCCCCCCCCCCCCGTCCCGTTCTGACTCAGCACCCAGTGGGGTGGAATGAATACCTGCCCCACACAGTGAGTAAACGACAGAGCCACCTGCAATAAGGCTGCCCCGCACCAAAGATGTCTCAATGGCTGCTCAGGCTGAAACAGTTTCATTGTTTGCTATTTATAGAGTGTTTCTGAGGTTTCTGCATGAGGAAAATCTAATCCGTACGCTGCTGACTAATTTATACTCTTCCCCATAAAACTGGTTCTAGGGAGCCATTTCATGTCTGAAACAAAAAAAAAAAAAAAAAAAAAAAAAGCAACTCATTTCTTCCATGTTTCTGTTTTCCTCTTGTGGGCAGCAGGAAGTTTGTCTACACTCAAAGTCACTGATGGCAAGTCCTTTAAACCTTAAGGCGATGAGGGGTGCAGTGCCCCAGAGGGAGCTCCCCAGCTCCATTCCTCCCTCCGCTCAGCACTAGGGAGGGCAGGGAGCCAGGAGCAGCCCCTGAGCCCCTGGCTGGGAGGCCCTGGCTGGGCGGAGGGGCACAGAGCCATACAACATGAAAGGGGCTTAGGGTGGGGCTGCCAGAGCTGTCAATCAGATAAATATTTCATAATGAGCACTTAAAAGAAAGGGGGTGGGCCGCCGCTGACCACCCCACCGCTCCCCTCGACTTTCATGTTCCCTACCCCGTCATTAGCGGTGTGGATGTTGAATGACAGGCGTCTTAAAAGGCCGTTGCCAGCGTGGGCACGTTGGCTCTTGGAAGTGTGAGTCGGTAATTATGCCTCTCCCTGGATATCTAATGCTCACTGCACCCAGGCAAGTTGGGAGGAAGCTTGACTCAAGGAGTTCCCACTGCTTCAGACCCTAAGCACACAGACAGGGTTGGGGCAACTTTGCGGGCTTCCTTGAACTCTATACACAGGAAGGATGAACTTCCTGGTCCTCCTTCTGGTCCTTCTACCTCCGCCTCCCGAGTGCCGGGGTTACAGGGTGCACCATGGTGACCTCTTCATAAGGTGCTGGGGATGGAACACAGGGCTTCCTGTATGCTAGTCAGCACTTCACCGTCCCTGCTTGCTTTCGCAGGGACTACGTGCCAGACTGTGAGAATGTTGGAAACTCAGCCTGGGTGACATCAGCACACCACCATTCTTTCCCCGAGAGGAGCTGGAAGGGACTCATAATCATAATCCCAAACACAGATCCGGGCTTACAGGGATCCCGGGAACAGCGGCCGCTAAGCCTGCTGAGCTTCCAGATATAAACTAAGCCCTGACTGTGAGTCGGGTGTCATGTTGGTGTTTCCAGGCAAACACTGAATCCAGCTCATTCAACAGACTATTGCTGCAAAGCACTGGGGTCCACAGACCCTTCAGGGAAAGATGGAGAATCAGTTCCTTCCAACAGCGGTCTGGTCCTGTTCAAGATTGGACTGCATTCTAGTTAAGTCTCAATTGGAAAAGAAAAAAAAAAGGTGGATTGGGGAAGGGGCTGTGGACCAGCAGCAAGTGGGTTGGCTGTCACCACTCACAGAGGCACTGGGTAAGGCTGAGTACGTGCTAGGGAAAGCCCAGGTGTGCTTTGATCCATGAACCTGGGGACCCCGGCAATCTCACGTTGTATGGAGTTACTCATCCTCCCAATCATTTCAGAAAGATTCATAAGAGCCTGGCAAGGAGAATGTGGAACATGCTCTCTGTAGTTTAGTTTGCATGTCAGCTCCCTCCTTCGGCAGGGCCTTCTGCCCCCCCCCCCACCAGGTCTCACAGTCCCTACCTACAGCACCACAGTCCCCAAGGTCCCTGCATGAGGCTGAGTTATGTGCTGAACCCGAGTGAGGCCATCAGGCAGATCTGCTAACCTGGGTTGTGACGGGAGGTAATTTGCATGTCCTAACATCCGGAAGGGTGGGAACAGCAGTGACATTTGAGCAAATAAAACCTCATTTGCAAATTTCATGTTTTTCTGAGCTAATGGCTCTAACTACTACCTCCTCTGTTGTGATTTATTCTTTCAGCCGCTGTTCACTCTGCTCTGAGCCTGGCTGGAAACTCGCAAGTTAAAAGTGACAATGGAGCCAGGCCCTGTGGCTGTGGGTCTGTCATCCCAGCTACTGTTGAAGCTGAGGCAGGAGGAGAACATTCAAGGCCAGCTTGGGCTACAAGAACTGAAGGCAGTCTTCGGTGGTGACTTGGTGAGACCTGTCTTAAAAACTAAAAGGGAGCTGGGAACTGTAGCCTCATAGTGTGATGCTTGGCGGGCATGTGAGAGGCTCTGGGTTCCAGTCCAGTACCGTAAAGTAGTAATGTTAATAATAAATAATAATAAAGTTATGGCTGCTGTGGGAGGGGCCTCCCTGAGCTGGAAGCTGAGACCAGGGATCCAAAAGCTGAGGTCCTCTGTCCAGTTCAGGCCTCCACCTGCTAGCAGACAGTCCACCAGTTAAGAGGTTTGGTTTTTGCTTGTTTTGTTTAAATAATTTATTTTCATTTTATGTGCATTGGTGCTTTACCTGCATGTATGTCTGTGTGAGGGTGTCAGATCTTGGAGTTACAGACAGTTGTGAGCTGCCATGTGGGTGCTGGGAATTGAACCCAGGTCTTCTGGAAGAGCAGTCAGTGATCTTAACTGCTGAGCCACCTCTCCAGCCCCCCAGTTAAGAGGTGTATGGGATGGTGGGACTGCTCAGTGAGTAAAGGTGCTCGCCACAAAGCCTGATGACCAGAGCTTGATCCCTGGGACCCACAGCGTAGAAGGAGAGAACCAACTCCCGAAAGTTGTCCTCTGCTCTCCGCCGGTGCTTCAGGCATGTGCACACCCGCTACC
Organism: Peromyscus aztecus; assembly: GCA_902168405.1. Taxonomy (NCBI): domain Eukaryota; kingdom Metazoa; phylum Chordata; class Mammalia; order Rodentia; family Cricetidae; genus Peromyscus; species Peromyscus aztecus. The sequence goes on from CABHPQ010001243.1 coordinate 9,488, forward strand.
ATCACACAAAATAAATAAATGCAATAGTGATATTAAAAGAGAAAGGTTCGTGTGACTGTAAACGGCTGAGAGGGAAAAGTCAAAAACACAGTGAAAATCATACAAAAATCAAATTCCAGGCTGCAGAAATAATCTTTACTGGCATGAAGGTAAGCCTGGGTGAGTCCAGTCTATGGCTGCTTTTGCGCTATAATGGCAGAATTGGCCTGTGGTGACAGAAACACACGGTCTGAAAAGCCCCAAATATTTATCACCCACTCTTCATTAAGAAGAGGAGGAAGAGGGGGAGGAGGAAGAGGAGGAGGCGGAGGAAGGGGAAGAGGAGAACAAGAAAAAGAAATTTGCAGACCTCTGACAGGGAAAAACTCTCCAGGGAAATGGGGGACGTATGGTTCACAAGACAACTGCTAAACTAGATGTGGCCACAGATAGGGGTGCCATGTAGTCAGGATGGAAGACTCCCTGGAGGAAGCAGCAGGGAAGCTGAATCAGGAAAGAGGACTTGGAAGTCTCACAGTGACCAGTCCTGTGCATCCTCCAAGCTCTCTGCTTCCTGCACCTACAATGCAGGGCTCTTTCACTGAGGTAAAGAGGGAGTCATTGCTGATAAGTGCATGGCTTCTCCCTGTGAGGGATCCCTTTCCTTTAGAAGGCTGCTGGATAGACAGCTCCAGCTGACACCATTACCAGACCTTGTTTGCACACACCTGACTTGTGTTTGTTCTGAATTTGCTGTGACTTCTGAAAGTAAAAGGCAGAAGGCAAGCCTGTGTGTGTGTGTGTGTGTGTGTGTGTGTGCCTGCACATGCTCAAGAACAGGTGTATGTGTATGTACAGGTATGTGTGCATGTGTATGCAAGCATGCACAGGTGTGTATATACATGCACAGGTGTGTACACAGGTGTATGCATGTGCATGTACAGGTATTTTGGATACATGCACAGGTGTGTGTGTGGGTGCACCTGTGTAAAGGTCAGAGATACATGCTGAGTATCTTCCTCAATCCCTCTCCGCCTTATTTTTTGAGGCAGGGTCTCTCACTGAACCCAGAGCTCACGAATCCTGCTAGCCTGGCTGGTCAGTGAGTCCCAGGGATCCTCCTGTCTCTGCCTCCCCTATGCTGGGATTACATGCACAAGGCACTGTGCCCAGTTTTTATGTGGATTCTCTCTTTCCAAACTCAGATCCTCAAAGGCAAATACCATCCTCAGAGCCAGCTCTCCAGCTCCCCAAGAACTTCTAACGCCAAGAGGTTTTGATTAGAAAGGGGGGTCCTAAAGGAGCAGCTGTCTCTTCCACAGCAGATTCCTTGAACCCCAAGTGCCTGGTTAGGTTTACCTGGGGCGAGTAATCCTGGGTCAGCCTCTAGAGGTGGGGAGTAAGCCCCTCCATCTGCCATAGGACCATCCCGCATCACAGCTGCAAAGTAGGTCCACTGCATTAGGGAGTGCCTTGTATAATGTCACCCTGACTGAGAAGGCGGCACAGCCCCGGGAGACACCGAGAAAGCTGCACAGCCCTGGAGACGCCGAGAAGGCTGCACAGCTCTGGAGACACTGAGAGCACAAATGTTGCCACTGTTGTAAAAAATCAGTGAAAGTCCCTGGAAAGGACCAGAATTTTCTAAATTGCTCTGTCCAACACTGTAGTCTGATGGAGCTACTGAGCACAAAGGCTTGGCTAGGAGTTCAAAGAGAAATTAGTTCAAAAAACCAAAGTATCTCATTGAGTTTTGTATTGACTTTTTTAAAAAAAAAATGGTATTTGAGATATGCTGAGTTAAATCAAATTTATTATGTGTTTTTTTAAATTATGCAACACAGAAGGGCTGCTTATGAAATCGGTTTATGGACAGGCTCAATAGCACCCATTTCTTCTCAGTTTGTTTAATGGGGCACCTAGCAAATGTCAGACCGTGAGAATTGGCAGAGTCAGGTTTCTGGAACATTCTCTGTTTTCTCCTAAGGAGCCACTTGGCCTGCTCTCTGTTATGTTTTTCTGTGCCAGTCTCCAGTGTAAATGCCAGCCTCCTCTGTCTTCCCCAACCCTGTCCAAGGGCCCCATTTCTTCTCCCTCCCAGCAGTTCACACCTTGACATGTATCTTTAGTATTTATATTAATTTGTCACGGCTCTGTAGTAAATGACATGGCCTCAGAGGCTTACAGTCACAGGGATGGATCGTCACAGTCTGGGGGCCCAGAGTCTGAAGTCAGGTGTGTCCCTAGGGTGATGCTCACAGCAGGACTCTGCCTCTTCCTGGCCTGGTGGCCCTGGCAGCCCTTAGCTTGTGACTGTGCAGTTCCCCTCCCTAGCCTCCCTGCTGCATCTCCCGGGTGTTGGCTCCTCTTCCTCTACATCAGTGACTCTCAACCTTCCTAATGCTGCGACCCCCTAATACAGTTCCTCACGTTGTTGTGACCCCCTGACCATAAAGTTATTTCATTGTTACTTCATAACTGTAATTTTGCTACTGTTATGAATCGTAATGTAAATATCTGATATACGACCCCCAAAGGGATTGGGACCCCCAGGTTGAGAATCACTGCTCTAAGGACACCTGTCATTGGATCTGTAGCTCATTGTTACCGGCCTCTTTCCCAGAGTGCCATTCTGTAAGGGCTCAGTGGACTTGAGAGCAGGGGATGGTCCTCCCCGGATGACACTGGTTTGCCGCCTGTTTCCTGTGGTCACTGAGTTCCATGAGGGTGGATCTGTCCCTCTTGATCTCTGCTGTGTCTCTAGGCCTTGCTACTGGGCCTGGCGCTTAGCCGGTCCTCAGTAGATACAAGTAACTTAATTTAACATAGCACCATATAAAAGTGAATTCGAACTCTGCACAAAGGAAGAAGTTCAGACTTCCATCTCCAGCATCGGTGGATCTGGGTTTGAATTCCATTTCTGCTACTTCTTGTTTGTGAACTTTGCCACTCAGATGCGCTGAAATCCCTCTGATGGTTCCTTGGGAAGACAAAGATAACAATCGTCTTCCTCTCACTAAGTAAGACCAGTTAGAAATGAGGCTATGCCTGGGAGGGGCTTAACCTAGTGTGAGGTTCAGAAACCCCTAAAAAAGGTTAACTGCCGGGGATATCGTCCACTAAGCTCTGCAGAGGGTCCCTGCTTAGAGCTAATGGTGCCCCTGAAACACAGCCTGGCGTCCTGTGAACTGTGGGTACAGCATGTGCCACACACACAACACTGTGAGGGAAGAGAACATATGCATACATGTGCCGCACATTCATCAGGCAGCCACTTCAGTGACTTCTGCATCACTGTGACTAGACTCCTGGTGCAGACATCTTGAGGGAAAGATGATTTATCCTGGCTCAAGGTTTCTGTCCATCACGGAGAAGATGGAGTTGTGGGGGATGGGAAAGGTCCATCCATGACAGAGTGTGTGGCAAACAGTTCACATCAGAGGACCAGAAAACAGGAATAAGGCAGGGGTAGACTGTAAAAGCCCTCTTCCAGGGAACTGCTCCCCTCAGGTAGACTCTCCCAGGTAAAGGTTCCACGGCCTCCCAGAACAGAACCATCAGCTGAGGAACAAGCATTCAAAACAGGAGCCTGTGGGGGACATCCCAGGTTCAAGACACCCACTGGCTCACTACGTACCCACCGTGAGGGCAACCACCTGGCTGTGATGCGCTGGGAGGAAGTGGGTTTCTCTCGGACTTCTAATAATTGAATAATATGAAAGCGGTTTGTTCAAAGAGGAAAGTGAGCCGACCTTTCCACTCTGCGGGGCTGTCTGTGGGTGGAGCTGAGACATGTGGGAGTCAAGCCTGGTTTCTAGATCGAGGAAGGGCTGGGACCTGAGACATTCAAACAGGTAGGACAACGCCTTCAGTGGGTCTGCAGGCGCACTGGGATGTGGCCGTGAACTTGGGACACACACCAGGCCTCTGTATCACAGCAGTGACCCACTGGGACCAGGTGGAGGCAAAGACCCTGGGGAGACACCTGCCGGGACCCTCCCTCAGCCCCAAGGAGAAACATCTGGAATGTGCTTGGAGCCGAAAATTGCTGAGCCCGACAGCAGCCTTGTCACGGCAGAGATGTTCAGAAAATTGCTTTTGACACACATTCACCCTCTGAAGACTTGGCTGCCAACCCCCACCTTGATGTGTTCAGTGACCTTTGACACAAACTTGCTGACAAAGGTCATGCAAAATCAAAATGGCATTCCAGAAGATTCTTCTCAGCAGCAGGTACTCGCCGACCTGGATTACGTTTTCTCAAATGTCAAACACTGCAGAGAGGACAGTAAAGCCAAACAGAGTGATTTGGACAACAAAAGAGAAAAAATAGATTTTGTTTTTGTAAGTGACTGAAAAATTCACATCAGAAACCAAGAGCAAAGGAAAACGTGGCAGGAAGTGCAGGGTTAAGACAAGAGTGCACTATTGCAGACAGAATTATTTTTGCTAGAAAGGGGCCTGACGTGTAGCTCAGCAGGGAAGTGTCTGTCTAGTATGTACAGGGCCAACGGTGCCATGCGCAGTATGGGGGAAAGGTCTATAAACACATTTGTGCATGCATGCACACACACATACAAATACACAAACATACACACACATGCACATACACATATATTCACTCATACATGCATGCATGCATACACACATATACACAAACACATACAAATATACATACACATATGCACATAAACACACACAAACACACATGCATATACACACATACACATTCATAAACATATACACATGTGCATACATATACCTGCACACACATAGAGGCACACATGCATATATACACAAATGCATACATACATATATACATGCATGCATGCACACACACACACATATAAAAGTTCTGGAATAAAATCAAGCTAGGTGCAAGCCAGATTAACTGTAATCTAGAGAGACAGAGGGTGGGGGTCAGTTTTAAGATGAACAGGAGGCTATGGTATCACTGACAGCTTCAGAAGCTAACCCTCACTGCACAGCTGAGCAGAGCTGAACAGGGTTCTCATGAGCGTGCCCAGATTCTTCACAGGCAAAGCCTCTTGGAAGAACACACAGAAAGAGAACAACAAGTCTGAACGGGAGACCCCCCCACCGGCCCTTTGCCGTCAACTTTCATATGCTATTTGGGCACTAAGGATTTATTACGTCTAAAGTTGATTATAAACCCGTCTGTGTGCTATAGAAAAATAAGAGAAAAGAAACTACAATAAGAAAGTGGAGTCCTTGCTGCATTCAGGAGCTTCAGAGGACAACTGACCCCTGGCGTGAGACCTGCCTTGTTGAAAGCCGAGGCTTACACAAACCTGGGCATGAATAGTGGCCCTGCCTTTCCTGGGCTGTGTGACTCTGCATGGGGGACTTTGCCTCTCTGAGCCTCACTTGTCCTCATCTGCTAAATGGGAGTGACAGCAGTAAGTACCGTACAGCAGACATACCACAGTCACTTCCCGCCTTCCATTTGCTCCGTGGGCTTGCCTCCTCTTGAAACATCTTTGTCTAGGAGGGTTGACAGTGAGCGGAACAGAAAAGGGCTGGCAAATCTTTCCCGGCTCTGGTTTCTCTGAAGAGAGAGGAGGCTTTAGAGCCTGGGGCAGCTAAAAGAAGAGAGAGGAGCCGAGTGGCGATGGCGCACGCCTTTAATCCCAGCACTCTGGAGGCAGAGGCAGGCGGATCTCTGTGAGTTTGAGGCCAGCCTGGGCTACAGAGTGAGATCCAGGACAGGAACCAAAACTACACGGAGAAACCCTGTCTTGAAAAACAAGAGAGAGAGAGAGAGAGAGAGAGGAAGAAGGAAGAGGAGGAGGAGGAGGAGGAGGAGGAGGAGAGGAGGAATTGTAGCAGAAAAGATCCATCTTAAAATGAGCCAGGAGGAGAATGCCCTTGTAGGCCCCCTTTGGAGTCCCAGAGGGACGGGTGGTCCTGGGACACACAGAGGACAGCGTGGCTGAGAGCACGGTCAGGGTGAACCTACAGGTACTGAGAACCTAGCACCAGCCACATCTGACAACATGTCGTCTCTGTGTCTCCAGCAGCGGAGAGACAAGGACACTTGTCAGCCTCCCATAGGCAGAGAGAGATGCAGGAGGCAGAGGTAGCTTGCCTGGGCCCACGGACTGATGGAGGGTGCTGGGTCTGGGGTCTACGCGCTGACTTCTGCTCTTCAGCCGAGTTTGAATGCCAGGGACACTGGGTATATACGTAAATGAAGACAATAGGGGTTCAGTGACAAGCAGTTGGGGTGAGCTTGGGTGGGTAACTGAGGGGCAGGAGGCAGAGAGGGGCTAAGAGGAAAGAGGAGGGGTCAGTGCAGACGGAGAGTCAAGGCCGGACTGCGGAGCTGCGACGGTTCGGTCAGAGCCTGGAGTGGACCTGAGGGCATCAGAAGCAGCTTGAGAGTAAGGACTGGACTAGACCCATCCTTTTCTAAAAAAGACTTATTTATTTTTAGCCTATGTGTGTAAATGCTTTGCCTGCATGTGTGTGCACTCTATGTGTGCCTGGTACAAGAGGAAGTTAGAGGACGGTGGATCCCCTGGAACAGAAGTTTGTGAACTGCCATATGGGTGCTGGGAACTGAACCCAAGTTCTCCCCAAGAGCAGAAAGTGCTGGTAACCATTCAGCCATCTCTCTATCCCAAGATCCATTGTTTTGAGAAGATGACCCCTTGGAGACTGGCCTAGCCCTTCTTGGTTAATAAGAAATCACAGGGGTAGTGAGGGCCTTGGTGACTTTCAGAGAACAGGCCAAGCCCTGAACCCCAAAGAATCTACCTGCTGCTGAGAACCTGGGGCACCCTTGCAGAGAGGCCCCCCGAGCCCAGCTCCCCAGGCCTGAGGTTGGAGAGGTACTGACTCCACAGGGCATGTCAGTCATGAGACTTGTGTCCTGCCTGTTGTTGCTAGACACCCACCAGGAGCAAGCGTCCCCTCCATTGTTTCTCCTAAGGGTAAGTGCCAAGGGCGCCCAGCCTGTGCTCCCAGGAAAGAGGTTCACGGACCACTGCCAATCTGCCTAGGGATCCAGGAACACCCTCCAGGCTGAGCCTCCCTCCTGCTGCCTAGAACAGTGTGTGTGTGTGTGTGTGTGTGTGTGTGTGTGTGTGTGTGTGTCCCGTCAGGCACTCATGTTAGATTCCAAAGCTCACCTCCCACTGGGTGACTGTCTAGAAACTGGGGTTTGCTGGGTTTCACTGAACAGAACCCTAAACAAAGCTGGAGTTCTGAGGCTGATCTCCCCTCTGTCTCTCAAGGATTGGGGTACAGTAAAGTGGGAAGAGGAGCCATTGTTAGAGATCACCCACCCTGTCCCCAATCCTCTCATTCTCCACCAACCTGTGGCCTGGGTCCTGGCTAAAACCTGTTCAGGGCTGGGGTACAAGGCAGTGACAGAGGTGAGCTCTGTACAAGGAAGAAGACATTTCAGGAATGAGGATGTGTGCTCAGAGGCTAAGGTCACCAAGGTCACAAAAGGCACGAGGGGGGAGAGGAGGGGAAGCAGCAGGGAGGAGGGAGGGAGAGAGGGAGGGTGATGGCTCCAGAAATCAGGACCCCCGGGGGCAGGCTTTTGGTCCTCTGCCTGTCAGTCACCCACCTCAAATCTTTCCTCCTAGGGGCTCTAGCTGGTGAACTGCTCACTGGAGGAATCCAGGCAGCGAGGAATTTTCACTCACTTAGGCAAAGACCACATCCTAGGGAGTGCTTCCTCCCCGTGCAGAGAAAGGGCTCTGCGGTCCCCTCCCCCAGCCGCCTCCGCCTTGACTGTAATAACTTCTGACGGGTATTTGTAGAATTTGAGTTCTGTGGCTTCACAAGGATCCTTCTCCCAGGGAAGATGATGTGAAGCTGTTTTGACAGGAATCCGCAAAGGGGGACATTTAATATCTAACAGTTCATAAACCAGAGCTGGGAGCTGAGAATCCTTTCCTTCCTAGTCACCACAACAGCATCTTAGGTCTAAGGGAGCAAGGAGATGAAGGAGGAAAGGCAGAGGGTTCCTCTCTGCTGTGACATCTTAAGGATGAACTTAATGAGTGGCACTCGTGTGTGTTGTGTGCACGGGGAACGCCCCCTCTATTCTGTACAGGTATTTAGAAACTTCTAGAAAGAAGGCTGGGGGTGGGGGGGGCTCAGTGCTAGAGCAGTTTCCCAGTAAGCAATAAGGCTCTGGGTTTGATCTCCAGCATTAGGAAGGAATAAATGGCAGAAGGGAGGGAGAGGAGGAAGGAAGGAAGCAAGCAAGCTAACCTCTGGAACCAAATGTCCACCATTTTCAAGATAAACTTAAGGAGTTTGAGCAGACACCCAGGCCCCAGCAGTTTCTCGTGTCTGTCTTCTGGAGTTGGGGAGGAACTGGGAAGTCCTTCAGTCAGTGGCTCTCTTCCACACACCCACCAGCCATGTTCGCCCATTCCCTCCCAGCTCCCCTCTCAGCTTCTCCTTCCTCAGAGCTGCCTGGCTTACCGTGGCTCTCACCCCATCATGTCTCTAAGAAACACGGTTCTAGGGTGTTCGACCTCGGCCAGGACAGACCTGAGCTCTTTTCTCTTTAGGGCTTTTTGAACATCGCGGCTCAACAGGCCCTAAACAGACAGGAGACAGGGGCAGGAGAGAGTGAGGACAGTGGCCACATTAGCTTCCTTCCTATCTGTGAGTGGTCAAGGTCCAGGCAAAGTGTGAGGACAAGAAACAGACACTGGACACGTCCACACATCCAAAGGCCTCCAGCGACACTTCAGAGGTGAGACAAGGGGAAACCATGGAGGGACCATGTAAGTGACCATTTTCAAGCATTGTTCCACATGGTGAAATGTCCACAGACTCAAAGGCTGAGCACAGGAGGGTCATGGGAGAGCACGGTGTCCAGACATGGGCACAGTGGGAGGGATGGAAGCTGCTTTTGTCACAAGTCCTTCTACACCATGGGATTTCATCTTAAACCATAAACTTGAATTTCATGACATTTTTGGGAAACTGTATTTCATTTTTAAAAGTAAGAAAAGAATACAAAGCATGTATGCGTACTTGTTTGTATGTGCGCCACACATGGGCAGGGCCCTTGGAGGCTGCAACAGAGTGCCAGGGGCCCTGAAACTGGAGTTGGCAGCCGGTAGGGGTGTGGGGGGTGTTGTGAGGTATCTGATTGAGGTATTTGGAATTCAACCCAGTTCCTCGGCAAGAGCAGCAAGCAAGAGTCCTCTTAACCAATGAGCCTTCTCTCCAGATGTTATTTAAAGAGCTCCTTAGTATGTGGAGATGGGACTTCTTGGCTCCAGGGGTCAGGCTGTCACTCTGTCCTCTGGAACAGTAAATCTCAGATGATGGTGAGTGCAGACACATCCTGTGCAGAAGGCAGTTTGCGTTTAGACGTCCCCAGGCATTCAGCCTCTGCATTCTAACAAGTTCCCTAGAACACTGTAACTGCGGGTCTGGGGTGCAGGCCACTTGGAAAGTGAAGGTCTAGGGTCACATGGGAGCTAGGAGGCGTTTTCATCATGGATATCGATTCAGACAGACTAGGGTTCAAACCCTAGCTTCCCCTGTGTGAGCTGGGTGACCCCAAGCACATTGTTTAGTCTCTCTGTGCCCTCTCTGCAGACAGTGAGCTTTCTGTTCATTGGTGAGTCGGGGTCCAACTCGGGGGAATCACAGGAGTGACCCTAGGAAGCAGCGGCAAGAGAGAGGATGCCCCGACTGTAGCCAGGTCGCCATCACAGTGGTGGCTGTGGTTTGGAAGGAGGAAAACTGCTCCGAGAACTGCAGAGTGGAAAACACCTGGGCTCCAGAGTGAGTGGTCACAGATTCAAATCCCAGGTCACCAAGGCCGGCCCTCAATATGCAACACCCACCCACAAGCTGTTGGTTTCAGAGAATTAGCTCAGATGTACCCCTGTGCACTGGAAGGGTGTGTGTGTGTGTGTGTGTGTGTGTGTGTGTGAAATAGAGTGTGTAGCTATGCATGCATGAGTGTGTGCATGTGAGTGTGTGCATGTGAGTGTGTGCATGAGTGTGTACATGTGTGAGAATGTGTGCATATGACTGTGCTTGTGCAAGTGAGTGTGTATGTATGTGAGAGTGTGTGTACATGTGATTGTATGAGTGTATGTGCGCACTGAGTGTGTATATGTGTGAGAGAATGTTGTGTGTGTGATTGTGTGAGAGTGTTATACATGTGAGTGTGTAAGTATGTGTGCATTTGAGTGAGTGTGCATGTGAGTGTGTGTGTGTGTGTGTGTATACGGGACCTCCTGAGACTGAACCAGCTCTGGTTCACAGGCGTGTTTGTTTATTCTTACTTTCATGGGTTGTTTCCTTTCAAAGATCTCAACATACACAGTGGCAAATGTACCTGAGGCGACGTGTCTTCACATGAACCACAAGCCAGCAGCCTGTCAGGCCAAGGAGGCAGCTCTGGACAGCTTTGGCTTCTCTGGTGAACGCCTGGTTTATTCTGCATGACTCATCTCAACTGCATGTGTTCACACTTCTGTTCCTGGCTCAGAGCATAGAGCTTGGAGACTGGTGGCTTCTGGGTTCTGGGTCTGCCCTCCATGCCTGGCCTTCCTTCCTGTACAAATGCACCTGACCCGGAAGAGGCCAGCAGCTTCCGGGTAGACAGGGATCGGATGAAGCTGCCGGTCCTCGTTTCCTTCTCTTCTCCCTGGCTGCGGATTCTTAGGCAAGGCTGATTTGTCTGCTGAGGAATTTGGGGGATGTGTATAGATGGGTTTGGTTACCACGTCTGAGGGTGAGAGTGTTCCTGCCAGCTGTCAGGTAGAGGCCAGGGGTGCCACTCAGCGCTCCAGTACACACAGAAGGACCCCAGCGTGATGAGTGGCACAGGCTAAAATCTGTCAGAATGCCTCCAATGCCCACTGAGGAACTGGCCTAGCTGGGGTCTTGCTCTCCAAAGCTTGGAACATGGACAGGCAATACAGTCCTGACGTGAACTTGCTAGAAATAGAGATCCTTGAGAGTCCACCCAAACCCAGTGCTCAGAAACATAAAACAAGATGCCCCAGTGACCTGTGGGCCTGTTTTTCTCAGAAACACAGATTTAGAATGTTCTGCCCCTGTGTCCAGAAGCTCCCTGTCTACCTAGTGCCTTGGTGGACCATTTGCTGCTGTCACCAACATGCCCCTAGCCTTCCCAGCAGCCACTGCTTCCTCAGGCCAGAGACAAAGTTCAGAGACAGCAGGTTACTTCTGGTAAGCAGCAGGGGCTGCTGTCCTGGCCCATGGGGTCTAACCATAAGGCCTCAGTGACCTGAGCATCCCTTAGGGTCACTCAATCCCAGCCATGTCCCCAGGGAGGGAGTTCAACACCATATTGTATCACCTGGGGCCCTTGATACAGTGCAGATGGCCAGCATTTGCTCTTCCTGGTTCCAAACTGGTGGGTCTGGACCAAGGCCAAGATGTGGTGCATCCAGAAGCTTCTCCAGGAGGTCTGACTCAGAAGGGTGATGTGAGAGTCTGCCCCGTGCCTTCTCAGAAGGAGAACTGGTTGGGGAGGGTGGAATGGGCTTACTTCCACATGGGAGGCACAGGCACAGATACAACACACAACAACTAAAATATAAGGATAATTAGGGGGGGAAACGTCTAGAAAGGACCCGTGGGGACAAACACAAAATATGTGCCCCAAGGTTTTCACTGGACACCTAGGCCCATCCGAAGCCCGAGCCTGACACCCACCCATCTTTGCTAAGTGGGGGGTCTTCACTTGAAGGAGGAAAATCTGGGAAAGAGAGACACATGCCCCTCAGCATGCAATGGTTCATCTGCCACTTCTCCCACATAGCGAAAAGGGCATGGGGTCCTGTAGAAGTCCCCACGCACTCTGGAAGCCACACATGTTCTGTGGAAGCTGAATGCTTTCCATGGAAGCCATGTGAGGATTTGGGAGTTGGGTCTTTGTCTGGACTGGTGCTGGACAGCTGTGGCCTAACCCACAGATGGATGCCAGGCGCTCACCATATGGCCCAGTGAGGATGACACTTGGTTATAAGATAGGCTTTTGTAGGCTGGACACAGTGGCCCATGCCTGCAGTCCTTACACCTGAGAGGCAGAGGCGGGGTCTCTCAAGTTCCAGGCCAGCCTGGGCACATGGTGAGATCATGCCTTAAAAAGTACTACTAACAGATGGAAGGGGCTCTGTGCTAGTCCTGCTGTCCTGCTGGAGGCTCCTGGGGTTCTGGGCATGTGTGAAGTGGGCTGCCATGATGCCTATGTTTGGGAGGTAAGGCATGCTATAAGTACCGCCACCTCACCTGGGGACCACGGATGGAAGAGATTCATCCGGACCACGGGGGCAGGGCGGAACCGGAGAAACTTTTGGCTATACATCACCCCATCCCAAGTCAAGCATTGCTGGCACATGGGCCATCTGGTGTCGGGCCCTGGCTGAGTTCAGGCTAAGATCCCCAGTGAAGCTGGTTCTCTGCTGTGTCCTTCCAAATACAGCTGGTGGCTGAGGTGTCCTTGCAAGCAGAGGTCTCTCTTCCTAAAGGGTGTTTCAGTCACAGATACCCGTGTAGCTAGAACGAAAGCCCCTGCCTCAGAGAGCTAGCTACAGAGAAGCCATGCTACACAGGCTGCCAAAGGGAGATGTTGAGGGCCACGGCAGGCTCTAGGGGGAGAGGTCAGTAGCAGGTACAGACTGGTCCTAGAGCAGCATCAAAGATCTTCAGACTATGACTCCCAGGCTCGGTTGCACTCAAATATCTGTTCAAACGCCCACAAACCATGTGAACTAGATAGACCTGCGGTTTGGTCTGTTTTGAACTTCCTAAGCCATGTGGCCTTGGGCAAGTCACTTCACCTCTCTGGGCCCCATCAGTTGTTGGGAGAGAAATGGAGCCCGCATGGTGCGGTGGTGAGGATGGAGACGATGACGGCAAGGGATCCAGGCAGTACCCAGTGCACCGCACTGGCCATGGCCGCTCTACTTACTTGTCTCCATGCCCAGACCGCGAGGGAAGGATGCCGCTTCTAACCCCCGCCAGACACTGCACAGAGCCGTGGCTGCACTGCCTTCCTCTCTTCTTGTGTCTGCAGGAGGAGAAGGACGTTTTTGTTCTTTCCGTGGTAAATAGAGGCTCACTGTGGTGCCGCTACTTGCCCAGGCCACACAGGATGAGATAAAGACAATTCCATGCCATTTCTCTGGAACGGAGCTCTTCCATGATGGGTATTTCCTCTGGTGATGGGGTTGTCCCCAGTCATTAGTCCAGACCCCTCCTCACTGAAACAGAGTCTGAAGGGAGTCCAGAAGGCATGCTTTCCATGGCTGAGGTCAGACAGAAACATGCAGGACTAGCTAGTACCTGTCCACCAACAGGGAGCCAAAACAGGCTTACCTTCCTGAGGCCTGTGCCAGAGCTGCCAGGGCCCTGCTGAGCTGGGACAAGAGCTCTGGACCTCCATAGCAGCCACCCACCGGCCAAGGTTGCTAGACACCCAGGCTTCTGAGCATCACCTCTGAAGGTGCTCAGACCTGTCCACCCGAGCAGCTGGATGAGCCACCCTCCCTCAGTACAAGTCAATGGTTCTGGGGCAGGAGAACCTCCTGGCTACTGTAATGACAAGTCTTGCCACCAGGTGGCGGACCAAGGGGCTCTGAGTTGGTCTTTGCTTTTTTCTTAAAAGACAAACTTGGGCTGATAGTGGGTACCTTAGGACCCTCAGAGACTATACGAATTGTTGGCCACATAGTGTTTTTCGAACTCCAGAAATAACATTTTCCCTGTATCCCTCTAAGACTTACCTATGATGTAACTCTACACACCCACCACCTTTGGGTGCCTGCTTACTGCCTTGGCAAGCCGATGCTCAGAGGTGGACATTACATGTGAGAGACTCCATCGTCAGCCGGCCTCTTGCAACGGGCCTGAGGGCCTGGCACACAGCAGCTCCCTGAAGAAGAAGCTGGTAGAAGGGACTGGAGCAGAAGAACAGGCCCTGGGGCAGCTTCTCCTGTGTGGGAGGTCACAGCCAGGGCTGAGTTACCCCTGGAGTGCTGCTTTCTCAGAGATACGGGGAGCTGCCTTCACACACACACACACACACACACACACACACACACACACACACACACGAGGGAGGGGTGATGCAGTCAGTCCCCATCTCAGAGTTGAACCATCATTTTTTTTTTTTTAAGGTTTATTTATTTTGGGCCTAGAGAGATGGCTCAGAGGTATTGGCTGCTCTTCCAGAGGTCCTGAGTTCAATTCCCAGCAACCACATGGTGGCTCACAACCATCAATAATGAGATCTGGTGCCCTCTTCTGGCCTGCAGGCATACATGGAAGCAGAACACTGTACACATAATTCATAAATATATATATATATATAAAAGATTTATTTATTTTATGTATGAGTGCTCTATCTGTATGTACAACTTTATGCCAGAAGAGGGCATCAGATTCCACTAGAGATGGTTGTGAGCCACCATGTGGTTGCTGGGAATTGAACTCAGGACCTCTGGCAGAGCAGTCAGTGCTCTTAACTAGCTACCTCTCCACCCTAGATTAGCCGTGTTAGAGATAGAATGTCAGAGAATGTCCATGTCTCCAGTTCCCACCAAACTGTTCACAGACCTTTGTCTCCGATGGTTCTGGAATCTACAGTTAGCTCTGTGCCTCCTCCTGCTGCTGTATCTCCTCATAAGCCAGAGGAGGGGTCCTCAGCCTCCATCTCCTCTCTTTGCAGCTAACAGTGAGTGAGTGTTGACTCTGTCTCATGTTCCTGGGTTGTTTATCTGGACATGTGCCCGACCAGTCAAGGACTCTGGCTGGCTTCTGTCACTCGTGTGGCCCGTGCATTCAACACTGTTGCTGGGTGCACACACATCCCTGGTAGACAAGGCTAGGAAAGAGAATAGGAGCCTCTATTCTGGTTGAACTCTCTGCCTCTCTGTGAGGTAGGCACTGGCGTGAGCTCTGCTCACCTTGCAGGAGGTGAAGCTGGGGATGGAACTCCCACAGACTCTGCAGTCTCCTTCCTGGGTGGCCTTGCCCTGCCCCAGGCAGCTCACCCTGCCTTAGGCAACTCCCAACTTTCTAGGAAGAAGCCATAGATGAAGAGTTTGGAGTGAAGAAAGGCTTTTCTTTGAGGTGGCCAGCAGTTTGAAACAGCAAAGGCCACTCTGTCCCTCTGCACCACTCTCTTCCAGTCAGGAAAGTTCCTTCCAGCCCTGAAGAGCTCCTGTGAGACTCGCCAGATGTTAGAGTGGGGGATCTGTCGGCAAGAAAAGGCCTAGCCTGAGTCGGGAGTCCTTGCTGACATTTGCCTCGCACCCTGACATGGTTCTTCCTTGCTTGACTGTAGACTGAGGGAGGACCCTGATCTCTGTCTCCACCGCAGGTGCAGGGGACAGGAAAGAGCCCTTTCTGGGGGAAATAACAGAAGGCCAAAAAGGCTGTATGACAGACAGGGTGCTGCTCTGGAAGCCGTAGTGATCCAAAGCTCCAAGTAACCCTCTCATCACCCAGGTTTTATATGTTGACTAGCTCTCCTGGGTACAAATCCTGACTCTACTGCTTGCCAGTGAGGGGTCTAGGGCAAATTTACACACACACACACACACACACACACACACACACACACACACACACACACACACCAAGTCCCAGTGTCCTGCTCTGCCCATGAGACTATGAAACCATCACGTCTGTCTAATGGAGACCGATAGGACTGGTGTGAAGCACCAGGCACTGGGCCACCTAGGCAGTGTCACATCTGGGGAGAGATTGCTTTGGGGACCAGGGGCCTCTGCATCTCTCCTGTCAAACTTCTGCAGCAAGCAGGAGCCTTCCGTGACAGTTGTCCCTGGCTTACTGTTGTTTTTGCTGATCTCCTGGGACGTCATCTCAGTCCCAGAGCTGTGTCACAGGGATGGAAAAGTAACGCAGCATCCATCTACTCAGCATGTTAGAGACGAAGACAGTGCCTGGCCAAGGGCTTTACTGTTTACTTGTGATTGGTTCAGCAAGTATTCTTTGTCAGTAAACGCTCTTTGTGCTTTAGAATATGAGTCTGTTGTGGTGTGGACTGGAGATTTTTTCTGATCGGTCTTTGTTGTTAGATTATGCAGACATTGATTTTGATGTGAAAAATATAATTCACATCAGTTTATTTTTAAAAGGGGGGAGGGCACCGGGCCAGGGAGATGGCTCAGTGTAGCACAAATCTTAAGAAGTCTTATTAATAAAAACAAACCCAGAGCCAGGTATTGGGGTGAAAGCTGAAAAGATCAGAGAGACAGAACAGGCCATAGCTTCCTCGCCTCGCAAGTTCCTCAGCTGATCCTGTTTCCTCAGACTGGAAGCCTCTGTGTCCTCATCCAAATTGATCTCAGCTGAACTGCTCCTCAAAAGCCTAAAAGCTTAACCAGGCTCTAGTTCCTTGTCCTCACGCCTTAAATGCCTTCCTGCCATCACTTCCTGGGATTAAAGGCATGTGTCACCATGCCTGGATGTTTTCAGTGTGGCTTTGAACTCACAGAGATCCAGACAGATCTCTGCCTCTGGAATGCTAGGATTAAAGGCATCTGTGCCGCTATTTTCTGGCCTCTATATCTAGTGACTGTTCTGTTCTCTGACCCCAGATAAGTTTATTAGGGTTCACAATATATTGGGGAACACAATATCACCACAGCTCAATAGGTAAACAGGATCACCACCAAGCCTGATGACCTCAGTGTCTTCCCCAGTATTCACATGGTGGAAGGAGAGAACTCCCAAAAGCTGTCCTGACTCCACACACATACCACGGTATGTATGCACACACGAACACACATGCACACACACAGAGGCACACACACATGCACGAATATACACACACAAAGGCACATACACAGAGGCACACACATGCGTGCATGCACACACACAGAGGCACACACACAGAGGCACACACAGAGGCACACACATAGGTGCACACACACAGATGTACACACATGCACGAATACACACAGAGGCACACACACAGAGGCACACACATGCATGCATGCAGGCATGCATGTACACACACAGTAGGAGACTGTCTCACCTTTGGTATCAAGTCACTGACTCAATCCTTTACAGGTATTTTGCAAGACAGAGAGAACATCCTCTGGCAGCCCTGGCTGTGGTGATGGTCAGTGGGAACCTCTGCTCCATTTGGTGAGAGAGGCTGGGATTTGGTTCTGTAGCCACACAGAGCCTCTATTGTGCACACACTGTGTGTTCTTGGTAAACTCGGGTAGAGAGATAGAACCCAGGCCTGGAAATCTCAGCTGAGCAAACAGACAGCAAGTTGCTGGTGACCTACCTACTTGGCTCCCAAGAAGTCCCTACAACCTTTAGAGCAGCAGTTCTCAACCTTCCTGATGCTGTGACCCTTTATTACAGTTCCTTGTGTTGTGATGACCCCAACCATAAACTTATTTCATTGCTACTGTTATGAACTGTAACGGAAATATCTGATATGCAGTATGTCTGATATGGGACCCCTGTGAAAGGATCATTCAACACTCAAGGGGTCTCAACCCACAGGCTGAGAACCATGGATTTAGAGGTCCCCATGGTCATATCTCTAGTGCACAGAGGAGAAGGTTGGCCACCCAAACCATGCTGCCCCTAGGAGACGCTCGGCAGTGCCCGGAGATGTGCCGGATTGTCACCCCAGGGTGCGCCGACTGGCATCAGGTTAGCTGGCTTGTGGCTCCACCACAAGGCCAGTGAGCTGACCCCAGATATCAGCAGTGTGAGGTGGGGAGCCCTGGTGCAGGGAGGTGGGAGGTCCACTCTGTGCTGTGTGACCTTGAACCTCCCCTGCCAGCTCCTTGCGGACCCTCCCTCTCCTCTCCTGCAAGGCACCCTCCCAGTGAATGGCAGTGCACCAGCTGTTCAGGAGACATCTGTCTGCAGACCCTTGGTCATTCCTGGCTGTGGCCACTGTCCGGCTAGCTGTCTCCCTCCATGCAAAGCAAAGGGAAACCACATGTTTATGACCTAGTGTTCAACACCAGCAGAAGGAACCCTAGTCCAGCAAGCTCCCCTATTGGGGGAGGAGCCAGACTCTGAAGCAGACCGTGGGGAGGATTTTTCTTTTTCTCAGCATGCCTCTTGGTGCCCCATGTCTTACCTGGCCATTGTTTCACTCAGTAAAACAATGCATCGTGTTTCTAGCCCTCAAGCTAGACAAGAAAAAAACAGCAAAAAAAAAAAAAAACAAAAACAAAAACAAAAACAAAAAAACAAAACAGAACACTGAGTAAAATGTGTACCCACCCTTCCTCCTAACTCCCCGAAACCTGTTCTGATTGAGCTTATAATGGATTATTTAATGGGAAAAGTGGGGCGTGATTCTGCAAACATGTCAGGGACAGAGAGGGGTTTGACGAGAGCCACCTCTCCTGGGATGACCAGACTCTGATGGGAGGATCTGGAGGTGGGGATGCTTAACCCAGAGAGGTGGGCGGGGCTGGCAGTGGGAGAGATGAGAAATATTAACAGCTGGTGTTGCAACTTACTCGGAGGGGACCTGGCTCTCCAAGGCTTGGTCGTTAGTTCCGAACCCTGTCCACTGTGCGGGAAGAGATTTCCCAACCAAAAAATAAGCCCCATCCCCGCCCCCTTCAGTGCTGGCATTGAACCTGGACTCAGAGGAAGGGAGATGTTCCCAGGGTCCCAGGAAATGAATTAGGTGAGTCAAGGCTGGCGGGGACCTGGCAGGAATCACTCTCAGAGTGTCTTTATTACAGGAGAGTCCTGTAATAGGCCATGTCGGGGTCCATGGAAGGCTGCTGACCTACTGTGTGGAAGAAAAGGTGGTAAAGGGTGCTTGGAACTCTAAGTCTCTTAAGGGTCGAAGGGACAGGGAGACATTTGTCCTGTGAGTGGCATCCTTTGAGATGTCTTGTCTCTGGAAGTCACAGATGTGGGATGTGTTTCGTTGCTGAGGCCATCAGACACACCCTGGAGTGGATCACTGGTGATCGGGTGACTTTGGAAGGCTGGGACATGGTGCTCAGGGCAGAGAAGTGAGAGTTTCACCTGGGTGCCAGCGACAGACAGAGGCCACAGGGCAGGAATCTGGGAAGGAGGTAGGAGCTGGACCAGGTCTCCTGCAGCTTTACAAGGACAAGGCGTCAGGGAGCTCACTGGTGGCACTGAGTGGTCACAGCCATGCTGAGATCCTCCAGGCACTGCATGAGTAGCTGGCTTAGCCATTCCAACAAAAATAATAGTGTTGTCATTTCTGAGTACAGATGGGCAAACGGACGCACGGATGATGAAGGCGCCTCGCCCTCAGCTGGAGGAGGGTAGCCGGCGTTCTGAGTTGATTCCTCTCCAATCTAAACCTCATCAAAGACTCACCTTGTTGTGTACAATTCAACTTCAGGAGACGGGGTCCTGCCTCTGTTCTAATATTAAATTTGAATTGATTGTATTTAACAACAAAAACTCCCTTTAAACAAAATCAGGTGTAGAAACCCAGTAGGGGAAATGAATTTTTACAAAATCCAAGCAACTTCTCATTAAAATAAATTTTTAAGAATTTGGAAAAATAAAATATGTTTTTCTTATCAGATGGGTGTACAGGGCAGCCACCAATGGCATCCAGAGCCAACAAGGGTGTGGAAGAGAGCCACTCCCTGAGTGAGGTGCTCATGGCCCAAGTGTTGCAGCCGCGACGTTGAAGGGCAGTTGGGTAATAACCGAGAAACATCAGCAGGCAGATCCCTGTGCCCCAGTAAAACCACTTCTAGGAATTTACCTGGGGGATCACAAACAAAAGAGCTGCAGGATCTTGCTGTACCAGATGACGGTTGCCCGGAACAGCTGAGAAGTTGGGAACAACCAGTAAATCCGCACATACAACAGAGATTAAAAGCAAGCCAATTCCACGTACTCCATCTTACAGGTTTCCGGCAGAATGAATCAGACCCAAATGTGCCAATATGGAAAGATAACCTTTTAATTAGGAAAGTGAGCCAGTCTCAAGGGGTTGGCTTGAGCATGTTTTCCATGTGTGTACACCTGTGTAACCACCACCACACACAGAAGGTCTCCAGCCCTGGGTAGTTGCTCCTGGGGCAAGCCTTTATCTACCTACCACTAGGCCACCAAGAGATCTGTTTTCTCAATTCCAGGGGTTGTGGAATGCATCTGTCTCTCTTTGAAACTCTGCTTTTAAATTTATATCTGGCATCTTTCACTTAGCACCATTTTTATGCTCATTTACATTATTTGCATACCAGAAATTGTTCATGTTTTTTGCCAAGTAATATTCCCTGGCAAGTATCTGCCCTCTGCACCTGCTGTCCATCTCCCTGTTGGCCTCTTGAGTTAACCAGCACTCTACAGCCTTGGACTCCCCAAAGAAGAAATCCTTTTGGCTCTAATTCTGCTAGAAGGATGTGGCTCATTTGGGGTCTGAGGGGTGAACTTCCTGACTGCCCTTGCTTGACTTATGGGATCAAAGCTCTGTGCTTTCACACACAAATCTTTTGTGCACACAGTTCTGCGTAGATATGTAGGTGTTTGAGAAAATAAGCCAAGAAGTTTTCCAAAGTGGCTCAATCCAGTGAGGTCCCCACACCAGCAGTGGTGAGAATCCCTGGTCCTTGTCCTGTCATCTTATGTCAGGAAGACAAATCTACAGAGCAAACTCCAGGCTAGCCAGGACTACATAGTGAAACCCTGCTTCAAAAATAAAAATAAAGTTAAAATTAAGGGAGAGAGAGTTTGTTTTCGCTTATGGTCCACCTTGAGGGAAAGCTGAAGTCTGAGGTGGCTGGTCACATGATGTGCGTTCAGGAAGCAGAGCCAGGCCATAAAGCCTCAAAGCCCACCCCAGTGATGAACTTCCCCCAGGGAAGCGCCACCTCCTAAAGCATCTGCAGCCTTCCAAATCAGTGTCACCAGCTGGGGACCAATTGTCCAAACACATAAACCTGTGGAGACATCTGACATCCAAACTGCAATACCTGGAAAGGTTGAGAATTTCCAAACCCTGTGTGGGCAGCCTCCTTTAAGATTTATTTTATTATATTAATTATTATTCATACGTGGGGGGGGTAGGGGCACCGTCTGCTGCAGCAGCATGTGTGGAGGTCAGAGGACACCTTTTAAGAAAGAGTCTTTCCCTTCCGTCCTTCTAGAACAGGTGTGGACGGTGCATGTGTGCACAGGGTTCATTTGCCTCCCTCCCGGGTGCAGTGGAGGCCTCTCTGGCCTCAGCTCCTGTCTGTAAAGGAGCTGTGCGGGCTCTCAGCCTTCAGCTTGGAGGCACTCAGAAGCCCTTGGTGCAGCCTCTGGCTGTGAGCCTTGTTGCCACTGCACAGTGGGGACAGGCTCTGTCCCCTGGCTGTCACTTGATGTTCACCCAGGCACAACAGTCAAGTGAGAAACAGGCTAGTAGTCTCCACCAGATAATATTTGTGGTTCGGTAATTCTGAAGAATCACTCCATTCAGTTCCGGCTTAAGCTAGTTCCTGGGTGTTTTAACCTACTGGGGAGGTTTTCAGACTCTGGTGATGTTGGCTATCCCTCAGAGCCCGTCTGCGATAATAATCATAACTGTTTCTTTACCTTGACGTCATGAAAACAAATAAATCAAAGGCACAGAGCCTGAGGGCGATGAGGGGTGAGGACGACGCCCAGCTGAAGCTGGAGCCCAAGTTCACAGCTCTGGACTGGGAGCTCAGGGGGCAGGGGGAGGAGAGAGGGAGAAGAGAAGGGGAGACCTGCTCTTGGGAGCTGTGGCAACACCAGCTAGCACTACAGAGCCACAGCCAGTATCCAGGACACCAGCCTGAAGCCCATCAGCGTGGCAGAGGGGAGACTGCCCGTGGCACAACTGCCACATCCAACACAGCAGGGAGCCGTGGCACCTGGGCCTGGGTACAAAACTTGGGCTCAGCAAGGTCCCTGTGTGGCCTTGCTAGACTCAAGAGACTCCCTGAGCCAGCTTTCCCTCCCTCCCTCTTTCTCTCCATTCTCCCAACCCCCACCCCCAAGACAGGGTTTCTCTGTGTAGCCCTGGCTATTCTGGAACTCACTCTGTAGACCAGGCTGGCCTCGAACTCAGAGAGCCTCCTGCCTCTACCTGCTGGGTGTTGGAACTAAAGGCCTGTGCCCACCGGCTCAGCTTTCTTATCTGTAAGTTGGGGCAGTGGAAACTCAGCCACATCACAAGGTTCCAAATAAAACTGTGTGTGGGAAAAGAGAACAACTTTTAAATTCACAGTGTGTCTCTGATGCAAATTGAAAATAACCATTTTTACCAACATGCGAAGGTGTCACTAGGGCTCAAAGGGAAATTTCAACTAACATGCATGTGTGTGTATGCACAGACACACATACCAGCACATGCATACATATATGCATGCACATATACACAGGCATGCACGCACACATGCAGGCACACACACACACACACACACACACACACACACACACCCCACAAGTACATACAGGCACACTTACACCTGTGAGCACACACAAAAGCATCAAAAATGCTGACATGAATTTACAAATAGATGCAAAGCTGGTCAATGGTCACAGAGCTGTTATATAATGGTTGCTGTCCCAGGACAAAGCTCATTTGCATTTCTATGGACAACCATTTGCATGCTGTCAATCAAGACAGACAATGGAAGCCTGGGCTCATAGAATCAGATCCCAGAAGGTGCCTGAATCTCTTTATCCACCTCCCAACTCATCCCCAGAGAGTAACCAACTCAGCACCTCCCAGGACTCAGTCCACATCCATCCTGGGGTTTTCTGGACCAGCGTCAGCATCCTTCCCCAGCCCGCCTGTATTGCAGGGTGGCACCATATGGTTTGAGGTTCTACTGACTTAGGGCTCTGGCTAGGGGACCTCTTGAGGGCACCTGGTTTATGTGTCTGCTAGGCTTGCTGTTGGCCTGAAAGACCCAAGCATATACTGTGACTGGTCCTGGCAGAGCTCCCCACAAGACACACACACACACACACACACACACACACACACACACAGGCCCAGCCTGAGGCCGCTGAGCCCCATTAGTTGGGAATTTTGGAAGCAGAAGACAGGACAGCTTTGCTGAATGTATGAGCATATGACTCCTGAGTCCCTAGGCTCAGATTTATTCTTTGGATAAGCCAGCCTGCTTCCATCTCGGGCTTCAAAGTCATCTTACAGTAAAGACAAACTGGGCTCATTCCTGTTTATGATGAAATCTGTTTCTCAAGGATTGGGATATGCCCCACCTATAAGCTTAACTACAAATGGTTCTGTACCGCCTATTCCAGGAAACGGCAGCCATGCCTTTGTCTCAAAAGGTTAATATGACCACTGACCACCTTGTTATATTTATATTCTGTTTTTGTAACCCCACCAGGTTCCCCATTTGGAAACCCCTATTCCTGACCTATAAAAACCCTTATCTCACCCATATCCAATGATGATCTCTCAAACCCTGCCTTTGGGGGTAGATAGCCCATGTACACACACACACAAAAGCTTGCTTGGGGCTGGGAAATGGCTCAGTGGTTAGAAGCACTGGCTGCTCCTCTAGAGGACCTGGAGTTCAACTCCCAGCACCTGCATGGCTGCTCACAACTGTGCGTAATTCCAGTTCCACGGGATTCATGGCAACAGGAATGCATGTGGTGCATACATACATACACACACACACACACACACACACACACACACACACACACACATGCAGGCAGAATACCCATACACATAAAATAAAATAAATACATTTTTAAAAAGCATGTTTTAATTGATTTGGCCAAGATGATTTGGGTTGGTGGTCTTTCTCCTCGAATCTGTGGGATGAACCTTCCTGTGAATCTCAACTGTGGGTGCTTCCCATGCTTCCCTGGAGTCTGTGGCTCTCCTCAGCCTTCTTTCCACACCCACCATGGCACTGGGCCCCAGGGCCTTTGCATGTGCTTCCTTCTGCCTGGAACGTTCTGCTTCAACTCATGTGCATGCAGCTCCCACGGATCTGCTACTTTCTCGTGTCTCTTCCTTCCGATTCTCCTGTTGTCTTGTGTTCACGGCTCATCTCCCTGTCCCCTTCTCCCAGCAGAGCGTTAGTGTCACAAGGGCAAGGTTCAGCAGCGTTCTCTTCTGCAATGTCACCTCTTCTCAGCCCAGCACATTGCAAGCTGTCAACTAGATAACAATTTGTCACCCCGGGCTGGCTGCACCAGTTCTCTGCGTGTTGATGTGACTATACATCTGAATGTCCTTGCTACCTTGTTGCCACAACAGAGCTGCCCAGTGCTCACCTGATATTCCTCAGCCTACTGCACTTGCTCCTTGCCTCTTAAGGAAAATATTTTCAGACCATAACAGTCTGCTGTTTTCATTTCCGAGTTTTAGGGAATAAGATGGGGCCTCTGGCCACCTGTCCCCATGCTCATCAAAGGCCTGAGTGAGGAGCAATTTTAAAGAGGAAAGAATGTGTTTGGCTCAGGGTTTTGAAGGATGTGGTTGTTTTCTGGACTGGTGTTTGGAGACAGCATCGCAACAGGAGGTGGAGGAAGCTGCTCACCTCCTAAAGGACCAGTGGCAGGTACAGGAAAGAGGGCTGAGGGACAAGGTACACAGCCCTAGGGACCTACTTCCCACCAGCAGCACCCCCCCACTAGTCCAGTGTGAACACATCAGGAGATCAATCACTGATGATGGCAGCACTCCCTTTATTTAGTCACCTCAATGGTGCCACCAGCTGGGGACCACGCCTTAGGCACACAAGGCTGTGGGGGAACGTTTCATACTCAAAGTGTAGCCCCGTTGTCTCAGGATGCAAGAGTAAAACTCCACTGCAGCCTTGAGGCTCTGCAACCACCCCCACCCAAGGCACACACCTCTAGGCTTTCCACCACACCCAGTTCTCTCCTGCCCCAGGGCCTTTGCACAGCTATGTGCCAACCTAAACTTCTCTCCTTCCCTGCTGGGGGTAGGGGAAGAGAGGGGAGAGAGAGAGAGAGAGAGAGAGAGAGAGAGAGAGAGAGAGAGAGAGAGAGAGAGAGAGAGAGAGTTGTAGTACCCTCCTATATCGCATCAACTTCCTTTCAAAGGCAGGAATAAGGGTGCTTTTACATCTTGTCCTCGGGCCCTTTCAGGGTTAACTCTCTGTCCAGGTGAAATGAGATATTACCTCGGGGGTAGAAAGAGGCTCAGTGGTTGAGAGTGCTTGCTGCTCTTACAGGGGACAAGAGGTCGATTCCTGAACTCACAAATACCTGTAACTCCAGCTCCATATGACCTCCTGGCCTCTATGGGCACCTGCATACATGTACAGGAGTGTGTGCACAGATACATGCATGTACGCACACATAAATCATCAATAAAAAATAAATCTTTCTTTTAGAGACTTCATTTTGCACTTAGTGCCAACAAACATTCACTAAGAAAGATGTTGCAATTCTCATAATAATTATTAAAAACTATTACTATGAACATGGAAGGAAAGATCTGTACCACAGTGCAGCTGAGGGGTGGGGCAGGCTTCTCCATTTCCCTCCTCTGTAATTTCAATTCTTTCTCAAGAAAGAATAAGCCAGGTGGTGGTGGGGTATGCCTTTAATCCCACCACTCCAGAGGTAGAAGCAGGTGGATCTCTGTGAGTTCGAGGCCAGCCTGGTCTACAAAGTGAGTTCCAGGACAGCCAGGGCTACATAGAAAACCCTTGTTGAAAAAAGATAAAAGAAAAAAATCAAGAAAGGAAG